>AYEL01054837.1:0-54652 GCA_000484575.1 Olivierus martensii
GTGACAATTGAGTTTCTTGTAAGGATCGACTATTATTTGAAGTTTGTATCGGAAGTGGAGGTAGTAGAATTTAGTATTATTTAAGGTTTGTTTCTTGTGGATTTTGGATATTTGAATTGGATTAAATAAGTTTTGTTGTTTATTTCATTGTTCTTCATTTCGTTTAAATAAAGCTTTTATTTACACATTTTGTAAGTGTTTTTTGAGTCTAATAAATTTATATTTTCTTATTATCTAACTTTTTTGAGTATTCTCTTCAATTTATTAGTGTAAGTTCTAACATCGTTTGTTCTTTTTACTGCTAACACTTAATCGGTACTTTCAGTGTAAGTTCCGATATTTAGTTTCGTTTCGTCAGTTAGACGTTACGTTGTTGTTAGATTGTTTTATAATTACTTAGTATTAAGTTAGAACTTAGAAAAAGACCTGAGCTCAGGCCGAACTCTGGAATTTGCAGAGTCGGTAGCCGTTAGGTTTAGCTTATAATTAATAGTATTAACAGTCGTCCTAATCCGCGACTTTGCACCAGTATACAGGAAAAATTTATTAAAATAATGAATTGGATGTTATAAGTTATCATATAGAGCAAGATATGATCATTGATTTAAACAAAGTATAGTAGATTGAGTTATAATCAATCAAAATAATAAATGCCAATATATATCAAACTATTTGTTACATGTTAATGATAAAATATTTTAGATTTATTATGCACTCAATTCTGTTTTTACACGATAGATGTGTTCCAGAAAAATATATGTAAAAAAATATACTGTATTTATGGAAAAATAGAAGATTAGTTCCAGACCTAAAAATCGGCAAAAATAATACAATAAACCACATGAAAAATCATGCTAGAATCTTATCATTTTTACCTGCTTGCACTTTTTATTTCACAAAGATTGCACATGGATATAAAAATGCATTATATAAAGTAAATTATCATTTGAAAAGAAAAATACCATGCTATTTATTATAAACACAAAAATTAGGCAAAATAATATGAGTTACACACAGATTTTATTTGTTGTCACTTTCTGATAAAAACACATTTACATAAGATATCAATATCACTGCTATCACTAGAAATATCTTAGTCATCGGCTTCTTTCTCCATGGGTGAAATTCTTTCTGTGATCTCTTGAACAAAATTAGCACTAGTTTCCTGTGGTGCTGATGTTTCAGTAGTTTTAAGAATGAATTCAGTTATTAATCATTGTGCTCGTGTTTTGGCTATGTCCTTATATAATTCTCTAAGATGCCATTAATGACTTCAGATCACGTTGAAACTTTCTAGTTCATTCTTCATTAGGATCATATTTGACAAAATGGTTTGAAAATTATAACTTAGGCTATCATTTATTGATTTTTCAGCAAAATTAATAAATTTACACATGCATTTATTTTAACTTTTATTAAATTTTTTATACTATTATCAAAAAGTTACTTTTAACTCAAAATGCAGACAAAAACAAATTTCCTATTGAAGTTATATATATAATTAGAGGAATTCCCCAAAAATTTCTTTTCTAGTTAGAATCAAAAACAACATGGAAGTGAATAATGTGATGCAAATGCCACATTCACTAATACAAAAAAAATTTTTCTTAGAGTTTGGGTCGGTTGTTTTAAATGAAACAAATTGTGTAAAAAGAGAATAAACTTTTTTATAATTTGAATTAAATCAAAATTGTATAAAAAAGGTTCATGTAAAAACAGAATTGGGTGTATTGTACAAGGGTAATTCAATAAGTAAGTTACAAATCGAAGTTATGACCTTCATTTTTTAATTAAGTGCGGGGAAACTGTCACCGCTAGATAGCAGCACTATCTAGTTTAATTGTGATGCACAACGATCGTTCTGCGCATGACTGTACAAGATGGCGGTGCCCCTGAGTACATGAACCAGGATAGAACAGTGTGCCATTGTGTTTTTTTTGTGGGCAAAACATATGGAAGCAAAGGATATCCACAAGGAAATGCTGCCCGTGTATGGTGAACATTACCTGTCACGTCAGGCAATCCATAATTGGGTGCAGAAGTTCTCAGAAGGACTGACAAGTATCGAAGACAAACATAGAGCCGGTTGGCCAGTGGAGATCGCCACGCCAGAAACGCGCCTCCTCTTCGTCAAATAATATAAACAGCCCATATGCGCTGAGGTCAACAATTGACCTTGGATGGACGTTGTTTGACAATAATTATGCACCCCTGGTGATTGACACCGCCTCCTCTTCGTCAAATAATATTAACAGCCCATATGCCCTGAGGTCAACAATTGACTTTGGATGGACGTTGTTTGACAATAATTATGCACCCCTGGTGTACTACTTACTTGTTTCTACTGCAGATTACACAAAAATAATTGTATTGTTTAAATTTTTGGGGTATATTTAAAATATAACTAATATAAACAAACAATCAGCTGATTTCGAAAAACCGTTAGATATTTCCCGCCAGAATCTAGGAGGCCGACTTCCGCGTCGATCGTCAAGTGTGGTATAGGTCGCTTTGTTCCGCTGATAAGTTAAAATTTATAAATTTATAAATAAAACAAATTTATCGAAGTTTATATGTGAAAAAGCGCTAAAATCGTATTATTTACAAGGGGCCAAATTCCCAAATTTTAATTTACTGGATCAAGATATCTGTAAAAAAGAAGTAAGGATAAAATCTGAATGAAATGTGGAACATGATTTTGAAGTTGGACAAATTCGGACAAACTGTTATTGATTTTGGGGGGATGCAAAGATCACAATTATATTAATTAATTCGGATTGGGTTCGAATTAAAGGGGTAACTAAAAATTTTTTAAAATATCGACAGAATATCAAATTTTTGAATAATACAATAGAAATATGGAAAATTTGATAGAATTTGAGATTTTAACCATTTTTCTCGATTAAAGCAAAAGTTACGAAGTTTTTGGGTCTTAAACTTTGTCTAGCATAGTTAGGCGTTGGAGCGCAAGACGAGTTACGAAGTTTTTGGGTCTTTAACTCTGTCTAGCATAGTTAGGCGTTGGAGCGCAAGACGGAGCAGGCGTGTTTACCATAGGTAGGCGTTGGAGTGCAAAGCGTTAATAAAATAATTTGGCGGATGGTGAATTATTTCTCTGTATTTCGTCATTCTAAGTCATTAATTTTTCAAAAAATAGTTAAAATATAATAATAATAGCCTTTTCAAACAAAGGGGACAGCCTGTCACCGCCTCCCCTTCGTCAAATAATGTAAAAATCCCATATGCCCTGAGGTCAACAATTGACCTTGAATGGACGTTGTTTGACAATAATTATGCACCCTCGTGTACTACTTACATGTTTCTACTGCAGATTACACAAAAATAATTGTATTGTTTAAATTTTTGGAGTATATTTACTATCTTTCCGTTTATTTATTCTTCATATTGATGTATTACTGATCTATTATCCTTTCACCTCTTCTCATTTTCAGTTAACTTTTCGTTGTAAATTATAATATTATCTAAATTCTATAAATATTATATTTGTTTGCATATCTGCTTAATTTATTAATTTATATTTTATATTAACATATTTTAATGCTATAGTCTAATCGGAATTATCTATCTATCAGGCATGCCAATTTTCTATATAGCTTTTATTAATTTAAATGTCTAGAGGCCTTTTTGTTTGTTCTTTTCAGGCGTTTGGGGTTGGATGTGCGCAGCGGGTCCTGGCGAAATAGTTCTAATAGGAGGAAATTTGACTTCTAAACAATACGTAGAAATTCTTGAAAATTCGTGCATCCCATCTGAAAAAGCACTATTTGGCACCAATACTGTTGTGGGTTTCGTTCAAGCTAGATTGCCTATACACACCACTCGATTTACGAAAAACTGGTTTTCGGAGCAAAATACACTCAATCCTCTTAATTGGCCAGTTAATAATATATAATGTTTTCTGTTAGCTAATATTACTTTGTTAACATTTATGCATTTTCCTACATTGGTGAAAGTGATTAAATGCCTACACTGGTGAATGCTTTTAATCAATTATATACACTTCTAAATACGACCTTTGAGTTATTGTTCTAGTAATACAAATGATATAGTTCATGTTAATCGTTAAATATTACATAATAAATTCACTAGTTGTCATTTACGACCTTAAAAACAATAGTTTATACAGAAACTAATTCAAAAACGAAAAATCTTACATATCTAATGAACGATTTTGTAGCCTTAATTAAATGCCAATAAACGTGTTCTATTCCTCCATTAAATTTTAAATAATTACTTATTAGACGGAAACAGTTAATAACATTTATAATATTCCAAACATCCACTCTTATTCTTATATAATTTGTCACTTCCATTTTCATAATATTTCCTGTAATATAACTTTTTGGCATCGAAAAAACATAATTTCTTATCTTTTACACTTTAAGGAATCTGTTGTAGCAAAACGACAATTACTTGCTACAACAAATCTCTTAAAACGTTATTCAGCTGCTAGAAGAATACGGCAAAACTCTTATGAGCGAGCTGTTTTGTCAGTAACGTCATCGTCTTTCTCTCCTCTATCAACAAACACTGCCCACCCCCTTAGACCAGGAATAGTCCATTTCTTCTCTGCAGCTCTACAGCCACTTTCCAGACTTTATAATCCAAGTACTTCCGCTGCTTCCTGCCCCTAACCGCTATGCACAAAATTTTTTGCAATATACTGTACCATACCCTGTAAATTAAAGCAAATATATCTATGATCCGAAGAGGAAGGCTCACCAGACACATGCCAATTCTCAATTAGGTGAGAAATTTCTGAGCCTAACGTTAGATCAATGATCTCCCTTCTGTTAACAACAACAAAGGTAGGTTCATTACCCCTATTTAAAATGAAAATGTTAGTATCCATCAGAAACTCTAATAGATACTCCCCCCCTTCAGTTGATGTCTTTGCTACCCCAAACCACATGATGAGAATTAGCATCAACACCAACCAATAAATCAAAATGATTCTTTTTTTTTTTTTACAAAATTCCCCCAAAAACCCAAATTCAGGAGTCGGTGGAAGTTTGTCCTTATCAGAAGGGAAATAAGCAGAGGAAACAATAAATTCCCTGTCAACACTCCCCTCATCAAGCTTCACCCGAACAGTGGTAATATCCTTAGAACAGAGATCCCAAACAGGTGAAACATATGTTATTCCTAATGAAAACACAAGTCCGAGAACCATTATCAGAAGTACAAGAAGTAAAAGAAAACAGCTTACCTTCCTTAAAGTGAAACCCCCGTATTTGGCATTATAGTGCCACAGCTCTTGAATAAAAACAAGGTCATAAAAGCCCCCACGAGCAGCTGACCCAAAAGGGCGGAGGCAGCTCGGGAGTGTTGGAGATTGATCTAGATCACCCTCAGACCCATGACACTACAGGAGCCTAAGGTGGGCAAAAATCCATGCCCTCCTCCATTGACTGAATGTCAGAAGGTCTACTGGTATCCCCAGAAACCCGATCCTTGTCAGCGAGCCTGACCAGTGCATGCCCCTTTACCATCACTGAAGCTATCGGTCTCCCAGACTTGAAATTAGAATCTGAGAGCACCTTAAAGGTTCCTTGATTGATCCCAGAAAAAGCCTTAAAATTGGCTGCTTTGATGACCTTGTCCAAAGCAAGATCAACCATCAAAATGAAACGCTGTCCCTTCGTGTCCCTGCTACGACCCAAAACCCTCCAGTTTCAGTCTTGAATCCCGCATTGAATGCTTGGAGTTAAGCCAAAAGTTGGTTTGCATCCCACATATGAGTATCTACAATGCGATATGCCACATTCATAGGCTTGGGTAAGTCCTTTTGCAGGAATAACCCTTAAGCAAATCCCCTGCCCAAGAGTACACCCATCTAAAAGTTGTAAAATTAGGATCTGAGAGCACCTTAAAGGTTCCTTGATTGATCCCAGAAAAAGCCTTAAAATTGGCTGCTTTGATGACCTTGTCCAAAAGTTCGGGTAGGGCACTCTCTTAGTCTGGTCCCTTACCTTCGATCTGTCTGGCATGGAAGACCCTACCAGTACACCAGTGGTATCAACAGGCGAATCATACAAAGAAGCTAGTTGAGAAGTGCTGCCCGGTAGCTGAGAACCACCAGTACCAGCAGGTTCCCTTCTAGCCCTCCTCCGCTTTTACCTAGACTCCAGACAAATGCAAATTTTTGCGGACCAGGTTTACTCCCAGAGTCAATAAAAACTACAGGATAGCTCCACCGTCCCACCTCCCTGGGGCATGCTGGCAGCCCCAGCCCTCTCAGTTGAAGTACCGGGACCACCAACTCTGCGGTGGGGCAGAGAAGCAGTCCCCTGAAAAAGTTTTTTAAGATCCATACCAAAAAAGATTTACTGAAGGAAACACAAAAGGAATCACCACCGGTTATACTCCAATATGGGTGGAAGGTTAAATACAACAAGGTTTTGCCAGGTGCCTTGAAGGGATCGTTAAAGACACTGCATCTTTTACTACCCCAGTGCCACTCAACTCTCAGCACGATACTTATACCTTAGTTTGGGTAGGACACTCTCTTAGTCTGGTCCCTTACCTTCGATCTGTCTGGCATGGAAGACCCTACCAGTAGCAAAGCTACTGCCAGCATAGCTCTCAGGGTCCTTGAAACATGCAAGCTCCCTCAACACAACAAGGTGGTGCCAAGGAGGGAGATTTGAAACTGCTAAATATTGGATCACATTTTATGTTTTCTATATGTTATTGCCTACATAATAGTTGCTATTTATTACATTATTTTATTCAAATATGAAATTTTCCAGGATAAACATATTTGATGATTAATTTCAAAATCAATCATCAAATATGTATATTAAATTATGTATGTTGTTTTAAAAATTTTTGCTTTAGCTTATAGAATATGTGAAATTTGTTCTACAAAATTGAATTAACAATATATAATTTTAAATTAAATTTTACTTCAAATATTACAGTAGAAGCCACTTATTTGAATCACTTTGGGACTGATCCATTTTGATAATGATGTTTGATTACACACATCAAGTGGTAACATGCATTTTGACAACTAATTTTTTTGAAATACATTAAGTGGTGTGTGTCAAAAAATTTTCACATATTTTTTTATTATTATATATATATAGTATATACTGTACTTATGCTGTTATTTATAGTGTAACATTGGTGTAATTTAATATACATCAAATATGTATATTAAATTATGTATGTTGTTTTAAAAATTTTTGCTTTAGCTTATAGAATATGTGAAATTTGTTCTACAAAATTGAATTAACAATATATAATTTTAAATTAAATTTTACTTCAAATATTACAGTAGAAGCCACTTATTTGAATCACTTTGGGACTGATCCATTTTGATAATGATGTTTGATTACACACATCAAGTGGTAACATGCATTTTGACAACTAATTTTTTTGAAATACATTAAGTGGTGTGTGTCAAAAAATTTTCACATATTTTTTTATTATTATATATATATAGTATATACTGTACTTATGCTGTTATTTATAGTGTAACATTGATTCAGCGTTTTTATTGGGACTCCTGAAAAAATATGGATACAAGAAAATGATAGATGTGGGGGCTATGTAAAATGAAAAAAATTGAAAATTAGATTAAGAGATAACACTCATAATAATAATAAAAAGCTCTATAACTGATGGACAAACACTTATTGAACTTTATATTATATATTATGTAATAAATTAAATAAAAAAGAAAAATAAAATAATTTAATATAATAATAATAATAATAATAAAGCACTATAATAGATCAATGAACACTTGTTGAACTTTATGCTATATATTTTGTAATCAATTAAGTGAAAAAGTGAAGTGAAATGATTTACACTTATAGTTAATGTTGCCAGAACCAGTTTACAGAAAATCACGAAGTACTAGAGCAAAAGTAGTAAAATTCCTATCAAAAATAATAATTTTTAATTTTTTCACTAAAGGGAATTATAAAGTTGCTAAATCTCTATATCAGCAATTTTAAACTATATAATATTTTGTGATCAAAAAAACATTAAAAATCACCAGATCTAGCATGCAAGGCTTCACCATTCATAGGGGCAAGACATGCAGCACATGCATGGCATGAAACTATCTAAAGGCACCACAAAGTTTTGAAAAGTAATCATATTTGTCTTGTGAGGAGTTAACTTGGACCTGTCCTATTTTTATTTTATTATGCACTCTATTATTTATTTATCGTTATTTTCTTATATGCTAACGTATTATATTTTAGTTGAAGAGTTAACTTACTTCCCACGTTCTCCGCCCAAATCATATCTTTCCATTTAAATCGAATCTGCATTATTTTAAATGTCGGGCGATTATTTATCTTCGGATTTTTTTGTTTTTTCTTAAATTGCAATGAAAATGAAACAATAAATAAACAAATAACAAATACTGTAATATTGCTTATTTTAATAGATTTAACTAATATTTTAGTATTATCTATGATATTTTTTAGTTTTAAATATGGTATTTTATAGCAGTGTATAATGAGCTCAGAAAATAAGAAAGTAAGCAAATGTTCAAGCTAATGAAGAACACAATACTGAAAAAACAGAGAAAATGAATAAAGTCTAATGAAGAATGATGCTCATAAAGTGGAGAAACAAAATATAATGAAACAATTGAGTTGAAATTAAGATATTATGGGAAAGTATCAGTTCTGATAACAATAATCAAAATTCTGATTATTATAAGTGGAATTTTTATAATGCATTTTAATATGGATGATTTGGGACCATAAATTTTGATAGCATTAAATACTTGATAACAATATCCAAGATTACAATAAGTGGCTTTTACTGTATATCAGTTTTAAAATATTTAATTTTATTTAGAATTTAAGATTTTTTTTAACATAACTTCATATTAGTCTTGTACACCTATCCCTCTTTTTACATAGTAGATTGTTTCTGCAAAACTACCCATGTAAATGAAAATCATGTATTTTCTATACAAATGTTAGTCTTGATTTACATGATTTTTATTTACACAGTAAAAGAGTGATGGGTGTATTGATAAAGTATAATAAAAAATTTATATGATTATTTATTTTTTTGATAGTTCATCTTTATTAAGCCATCAGCCATTCCTATCTTTAGTTTTGATGTGTCTTAAAGGACAGGATGAACAAAGAGAAGGATTACTTAATTCTTTATATTCACAGTTATCTCAGTGTCTGCATATTGCTAAAGATGTAAGCATAATAAACAGTATTACAGTTTGATACTTTAATATTAGTATTTTATTTATTATTTATAAAATTAAAACTTCATTCATTGGACCTTTTTATAATATTGCTTTAAAATCTTAATTAAATACTTTTTATATTGATTGAGTAACATCTTTACAATCACTGAAATTCAAATTTCAATTATTTATATTTTAAAATTTTAAAGATGAACTAATTATGAATATCCTTTTTTAAACTTCCTTGTAGCTTTTAATAAAGCTATTATAATTTAAAAAAAATTTTATTTAATCATATCATATTGTTAAAATACAAACATATAATTTTTATTTTAAAATTTCCTTTTATTTTTTCATATTTTATCTATAATTTATATTGCTAAATAAAGTATTGCACTTACTTGTTAGTTACTAAATTAATAAATGTTTTCTTAATTAGTGAAATAGCAAGTATATCTTACATTATACAGGATGATCAAAAATTCTACTGCCAAACTTCAGGGGTTGATAGAACAGGGCAAGACAAGCGTTTTTTGTCCTCACAATGTGTACCCTCTCCTGTATGTAGATTTTGAGCTACGTGCCTTAGAAGTTTAGCTTGAAAGCAGTCTGTGTTAGTCAAATTGTTTGTCTCTGCTACATTGAAAACCTATTCATAAATAAAGAGATGGGATAAATGGCGGCAAAAACGACCTGTCTGTATTGCCTCCCCATCTAAACTGTCAAATCTACCACGTTTTTCTTCAAAATGTACTTCTGGAGTTATGGGAAGATGTTCCATTATCACTGCAAGCAGGAATATGGTTTCAACATGACAAGGCTGCAGCATATTTCAGCCATGATGTTCTGGACTTTCTGGCAATGCAGATCGGTCATTGATGTATTGGCAGAGCAGGATCTGTAGCCTGGCCATTGAGATCATCAGATTTGACATGAATGGATTTTTTTCGTGTGGGGTCATTTGAAAATTTTAGTGTACGAGACTACTATGGAATCAGAGCAGGATCTCATTGCATATACTGTTCGTTGTGCCAACATCATATGGGAAAGACTAGGGATTTTTGAAAGGGTATAGCAGTCAATTCATTGTCTGTGAGTTTGTCTGTCTGGTAGAAATTTTGAGTAGTCATTATAAGCCGATTACTGTATGTAGGACCTTGTTAATAAAATAATTAATTAATCATGAATGAGTCTGTTCCACTGATTTCTGTTATCTTAGTGAACAAAAGAAATCCCCAACACAGACTGCTTTCAAGTCAAACTTCTAAGGTGCATAGCTCAAAATCTACACCCCCAGAGAAGGTACATTTTGTGGACAAAAAGTGTTTGTCTTGCTTCATTCTATTATCTTCTGAAGTTTGGAGATAGAGTTTTTGATCACCCTGTATATACATATTTATTTTCAGATATATTATACTCCCCTCAAGAACATTATTAAGATAATACATTCATTTAAATTGGTTAAATATTCATAATTAAAATTAAATATACAGGATAATTCTAAATTATTGTCAGGTTTCTGTGGCCTATAATTTTCAAACCAGAAAAAACAAAAAAAAAACTGTTTATAGAGTATGAAAGTATAACTCAAAAAGTATCATTACTTATAAAATTAATACTGCAGAATGTTAAACTTCAACATACAACCTTTTTTTAGTACATAAGATTTTCAAGTGAAAAACAGTTTCCTTTCAAAAGTTCTCCAGCATTTGCAATGTAACAATTTCTATCACAGCAATCATAAAATTTCCAGATCTTTTTCATAAGCTCTTTGAGCTAATGCTGTGGAAAGCTTCCTTTTCTTATATCGTCTTTATGCTCTTGTAATCTATCACACAAATTCCTCCCAGTAGCTCCTATATAAACTTCGCTTCTATGGTCTTCTACGTTATTTACTGGTATTTTATATACACCAGAGTCAAGGGTTGCTTTTCTTTTTTCTTTATCATTTCTCAATAGTCCAAAAATGGTGGCTGGTCTCTTAAAAGCGCATTTCTTATTAGTCTTCTTTAAAACTTTGTTTACGTTTTTATAATCATGGAGCCTATAGGGTATCGGGACTCTATCAGCTGCTCTTGTCGGATCTTGCCTCTCTCCGTCATAATGGGCTTGCTGCAGAGCTTGCTGTTCTTCTAACAGCTTCTTTTCTTGCTCTATAAGTAGACTTTTCATAAGATTCAGACTATATCCATGTTATCGGTCAAGCCTGCCTTTAAGATTTCTATTTTTTTGGAAATAAACAGCTCTCCAGGATCATGTGTTTTCTTGATAATTTTTGTTTCATCCCATAAAATTTCCAGATCTTTTTCATATGCTCTTTGAGCTAATGCTATGGTAAGCTTCCCTTTTCTTATATCGTCTTTATGCTCATAATCTATCGCACAAATTCCTCCCAGTAGCTCCTATATAAACTTCGCTTCTATGGTCTTCTACATTATTTACTGGTATTTTATATACACCAGAGTCAAGGGTTGCTTTTCTTCACTTCTATGGTCTTCTACGTTATTTACTGGTATTATATATACATCAGAGTCAAGGGTTGCTTTTCTTTTTTCTTTATTGTTTCTCAATAGTCCAAAAATGGTGGCTGGTCTCTTAAAAGCGCATTTCTTATTAGTCTTCTTTAAAACTTTGTTTACGTTTTTATAATCGTGGAGCCTATAGGGTATCGGGACTCTATCATCTGCTTTTGTTGGATCTTGCCTCTCTCCATCGTAATGGGCTGGCTGCAGAGCTTGCCATTCTTCTAACAGCTTCTTTTCTTGCTCTATAAGTACTTTTCATAAGATTCAGACTATATCCGTGTTTAGCACCACATGAGTAAATCCTATGTATTTCTTCGTTTAGATAAACGTCGCTACTACAATGGGTTAACGCACGTTTGAAGTACGCCCAAAAAGCCAATTTTTTATAAGACCACAGATCCTCTGACCATCTTGGTATAAGAATTGGTATATTTGTTGGTTTAATAAAGATGGTGGTTTCTAGACTTTCTAAGCCGGCAAATATTCTAGCATCTAAATAATGCACTTCTTTGCGATCTTCCAGCGACAGGTTAAGCTTGAGACTGTATTCTGTTTTGGTAAAATGCTCTATCAGCTCTGCACTTAAACTTTGTTTCTCCCATAAGATAAATAGATTGTCCATGTATCTTGTATATAAAAGCATTTCGGCTTTAATATTTGGATTAATTTGGCACTCTACCGCTCTTATCAGGATTTCTGCTAATATACCGGCCATCGGGCTATCAATTGGTACTCCTTGCGTTTTGTTGGTAAAACATCCCTTTATACCAGGGGTGGGCAATTATTTTCTGCCATGGGCCAGATAAACACTCTCCAAGATGAAGCGGGCCGTATAAAAATTGAAAAGTGCTTTACAATGAATTTAAGCTTACGACGCCGTAATTATGTAATTATTAATTATTATGTAATGAAATTATTAATGAAAACGTTACGTAATGTATTAATAATTAATAAAAACTACTTTGACATAAAATGACAAGTTCAAGCAAGATTGATTCTTGCACAAACATATTCCTCTCACCATCACAGGGGCAAGAATAATGGTTGAGCCAATTTATCTGCTCGTTCTTCTCAATCACGTTTAAATACAGATCAATATTTAACAATAACATGTTTAAAATTCATTTTAATTACTACTTATTTTCTGAACTTTCCAGTAATAGACAAAAAGCCACTTTTCCATACATTTCTTTTACAGAGCTATACTGATTTGAAAATTAATAAATTCAGTTAAAGTAAATCCAAACAACTTGCCAAATTTAACCCTTGAGATACACAACAGAATTTTAAACCTGCTAAAAAGTGTTACTTTTGTTTGTTTTTGTTATGATGTAATAGATTACAAAAATATTTTTGGATTGTGTTAACTAACTTATATTTTACTTTCAGATCATTTTGAAGTAATTTACATTATTATTTTATTATAAAAAAATGCAATCATCAAATTTGTTATTAAACTGAAATTCCAATACACTATATTTAAATAGTGTATTGGAATTTCACATTCTCTTAAATTTAATATTAAATTCTAATAAGAATATGTATAATTTTAAAATGATACCAAGATTAGTTGTAATTTGACATAGGGGAAAATATACATATACATACTTAATGACATTTGTCCTTTGTATTTCTAATTTCTTGGACAATTCTGCAATAATACTATGTAGTTCAGTTAATCGTTCTTCATATCTTTGTGCTTGTTGATCTAATCTTTCTTCATGTTCTCGAGCTAGACGTAATCTATCCAGCTGTAAAATGATAAATATATTTTAAATATTTCAGAATCTACTTATTTTTGAAATTTCATATTTAAATAAATAACAGTGTATCAATCTTAAATTTTAAGATTATTATATTTACTTGCGATCTGTTCAGTTGTCTTTCTAGCATATCACGTTCCTGTCCAATATGTTGTAGACGATTTGTTAATTCAAGTATTTCTTTCTTCAGAGAAGCCAGAGCAGCCAAATGGAGCTAGATTAAAAATGTTCATTAAAACTTGTATGTCTTTTATTATTAAATGTTATGATAATTATCAATTTTATATGAAAATTTATTTCTATAAATTAAACTAAATTTGTTTAAAACCAGATCTACTTATTATGACAATGAAATATTGATATATATTTTTACATCAGAAATATGGATGAGAAGCACTGACACTAAAAAAATTATACTAATTATTAAATAATAATATTATCAATCTTAATTTCAATGATATTCTGCAATTAATTAAAAAATTAGATTGCTCATATTCCTCTGTAAATAAATAAATTTATTTTTAACAGAAGTTGAACAATTTAGATTATTTTATTGATTAACTTTTGTTATATATTTATTATATTATTACTTTCACAACTTTTTAATTAATTTTATATGCATAACAAAAAAACAAAAAAATTCAATTTGGAAATAACATATATTATATCTATTTTTTTAATATATAATCTTTTTGAAACAATGCAAACTCAGTTTGTTTCTTCAATCTAAATAATTTAAGATAAATTAGGAAAATCAAGTTAACAAAAATATTAGTCATCTTATCAATTTTCCTTGAATTAAATGTCATTGCAATTGATAATTAAATTATAAACAGTCCCTGACTTATGTAGTGGATCATTCTGCAAAACCCTACATAAATAAAATTTATGTATGTCAACATATGTTATAAAGTACTAATGGAGCACAAAGATTTAACATTAAAAATAGTTATATTAATGAATAAGTATATAAATCATGAGGTAAGTCAGTTGCTTATCATCTTGAAAAATCCACATTTAATTCCAAGTACCACACCTTCAGTTCTTTCAGGGGGCTAGGTTCAGGTCTGGCTCCTTAACTAAAATTAAAATTATGTAACTATGGATCTATGTAAGTGAGGACTGCCTGCAGTTTCAATTAATCTATTCTTAAAACATTTCAAAATTTATTAAATTCATACTTTTGTTCTATATATAGATAGTCTCAATTAACAATGATATTGACTTATAACTAGGATATAATCTATAAACCCTACAATGTTGGTCTATACAATTCATGTGCAAGAGTCCATGCACAATAGTTTTAATTACTGGCAATATTAATTTTATGTCTGTTTCTTTAGGTTTTTATTTATTAAATTTAATATATTGGATTTACACTGGGAGTGCTGCAATAGGAAATCTGCCAAAGTCTCGGTAATATAACTGGTTAAGACGTCAGGCTGGTAACCTGAAGTTCCTGGTTCGACTCCAGACTACAGCAAATTTTTAATTTCGGGAAATTAGTAAAAATTAAATTTCAATTATTAAATAACAGATGGCACCACTTAGCCCAAATTTAAATAATTAATTATTAATCCAACAGATAGTGGCACCATAGCATAAATTAATTAATTAATTATAAATTTGGCAAGTATTTCAAAAATTGGCTAGTTAGGGTTATTTGGATCACATAATCCCCTCTAAGTAAATGTTGAATTACAATATTTAATATGCTATTCTGTTATAATGAATAATGATAAAGACAATCAATAAATATATTTTCAATTTACAAATGGGATGATTCAAATTGAATCCCATTATAAGTTTAGAACTATCTGTATTTTGTTATAAAATCATTATAAAAATAAAAATGATATCCAAAATGCATTTTTGAAAATTAATATAAATAAGCATTCAATACAATAACAATTAGAGAAATTCATGATTAAATCAAATGAACTAATCAAAGACCTAGTGGAATAATTTGGAATTAATAAATAATACAAATTTATTTAATTATTAAATTTATAATTTATTAATTCCAAATTATTTCACTAAAAATTGTTCGACTTATATGGTTTAAACATCTAAATATATTTCTCATTTCATTAATAAATGTTTTCTTTCTAATTTTTTATAGTTATAAAAATAATTATTGCATATTTAATAAAATAGTCTTCTACTTATGCTGTTAATTCATTTCAAAAATTTCTGTGTAAGTTAAAAATCATGCAAGTCTAACAATAAAAACAAACACATTTTATTCAAACTATTGCTACTCAATTAAGTGCTATTTTAATAAAATAATAATCAGTAAAGATAGACAAGAGCAGAAGGAATGGTCTCAAAGTAGAAACAATAATTAAATTCAATATATATAAATATGCATGCTGATCAATGGAATGGCTAGATAAAAATAAGCACAGATATGAGAATTTAAAGCATAAATTATATTTTTGTGGAAATAAAAAAATTACAGATAATCCTCGACTTATGAAGGTTTCAAACTCTGTTATTGTAAGTCAGAATGATCAGAAGTCAAAAAATGCTCAAAATTTAAGGGTTTCTTACTTCTAATATTTACTAAGACACTACATATTATTTTAATAAATATAAAGAACACAAAACTACAAGAATCATACACAAAAGAGACTCTTTCCATATATCCATCCTATCATTAGGTGAGGGGCTCAAAACATATTGAATTACATTGACTTATCACAGAATTAACAGATTTCATCATCACTATGAGTGGTTGTGAATTGAGAACTACCTATATTTTAAAAGTTTTTTTATATTTTATAGCTACAGAATAAAAAAAGAATGACATATATCCATGTATTTCTGAAACAGAGAATATAAAATTGCATAAATCAGAAACCTAATGTATTTCAACCAAATCTTAACATTTTTCTTTCAAGATTAATAAACTCTTAAAAGCTGTTTTTTGACCTTTTTATTAGATTAGGCATAGAAAATCTTTTATGATTAATTTTGCATTTTTATTTGTATGAATTGTATATATTACACACAAATTATTTTTCATATTAACTAAATAACAATTAAATTTAATATCAAATTAAAGTTAAAATTGTATCAAATCTTACAATAGCCAATATAATTTTATTAATTTAAAACTTGTTCTCAATTGTTTTTACAAAATAGATATACAATTTTTCCATGCACTATTATTATTATAATAATATATATATATATATATACTCACACACTACTACTTCTCACAATTTAGACAAATTCAACTTTATATAAAATAAAACTACAAACTTAAAAACCTAACTGCTCTCGTCAGTGTTCAAATAATTATTAAACAAATACTAAACTTGTTGGAAAATTTCCACTGCGGAAGGGAAAAGACAATAAAACAATTAACCTTACAAAGCTTTTATACGATGCGCACGATGCTTCAAGACATATTGTTTTTCATGTTTCTACGATGAGTATCATCCCGACTCATGTACAAATTCACAGTCAGCCCTTTCTGATGATCAGTATGTATATTAAATAAGCATGCACATATACGGATAATAAAGTTTTTTTATTTTTCAATATGTAGTTGATTAACTCATCATATAAACTACACATTTTCCAACCATAACCTCTACCACTCACTCTTTGAAAAAGATAGAAAAAAAAGAATTAAAGTATGAAGTATGAAAATCTTTTTCATTCTCTTTGAAAGAATAAACCAGAGCCACAGGAAATAAGATCATGAATATTGAATAATAGCTTAACAATAATAATTAACTCTTAATTTTTCATATTTAATTTAAAAAATTACTTTTAATTTATTATTATTATTTTTAAATAAGAAAAAATTATTTAAAAAAAAAATGGCATAGCCTGACTTGAACCCGCAACTTTAGGCTTAAAACGCTGGGTCGCTACTAACTACGCTAGTGCTGCACATGATTCTTTCTGCGCGTTATAAAACTTTTAATAATATACGCAAATATTAAAATCGCTTTTTCTCGAAGCCATTTGAGAAGCGCGTGCTACGACTCCATATTTAAACATTTATTTTTAAGTACTGTATGTATGTGCAATTTCAGTCAAATCGGGGAGGGGACGTCTGACCATCCCCTTGTCAGTTAAATTGACCTGAAATTTTCCTATATTCAGTATCATTGTGTTAACTGGCTACCACGCATTGGCAGACAGTATAGCGTATATTATTAAGTGGATTAATTAGTAGTGTCTAATTATAATACAAGAATTTTAATAGAAGATCCACCATCTTGAAATTTTCTGCTAAAAAGCTTAATAACAATTGAAGAGTGTGATCCCAAAACTTATTCAGTCTTTTTTTTTTTTTTTTATGCAAATACATACTCCTATTGAAGTCATCTATCTTATTAAAGGCTGGTTTGTTCCCAAAACTGTATCAATCGATGTGTACGGGACATTTGACTCCTGCTTTGCTTTTGAAAACTTGCTCAGTCCAGAGAACAGTAACCATGAAAACTCGCTCAGTCCTTTGCGCATGAGCAGAGCGTTTTCCTAATCCTGTCAGGGAGCAGTAAAAAACAAATTGCTATTACTGTTGGCAATTAATTTGTTGTGGGAATATTTTTCATGTTAAAAGCACTTGAAATGAAATCATAACATTAAAAGTTTGTTTCTGGGGATTTTTTTATCTATTGTTAAAAGGAAAGTTTTTTTTTTTTAATTTTAGTAGTTCCTAATTTGGAATGATTAAATACATATTTTTGGGTCCTTTTCCATGAGTATAATGTACTCATGGGGAAGGTCCCAGAACTTTCCCATGAAGTAATTAATGTTTGAGCTTCCTCATGAGTAAGAAAAAATTATTTAAAAAAAAAATGGCATAGCCTGACTTGAACCCGCAACTTTAGGCTTAAAACGCTGGATCGCTACTAACTACGCTAGCGCTGCACATGATTCGTTCTGCACGTTATGAAGCTTTTAATAATATACGCAAATATTAAAATCGCTTTTGTACTTATGCATTGTACTTATGGGGAAGTCAAACATTTATGAAGCTTTTAATAATATATGCAAATATTAAAATCGCTTTTGTACTTATGCATTGTACTTATGGGGAAGTCAAACATTTACTTTTCACTACAGTCGATTTTTGTTATTTGCGGTAGTTACGTTCTGTAAATTCTTCGCGAAAAGTGAACCAATGTGCCTATGGGAAATATAGAGTTAGTTCGCCGCTCAGCGATAATCCGCAAGTTCTGTAAATTCTTCGCGAATAGTGAACCAATGTGCCTATGGGAAATATAGAGTTAGTTCGCCGCTCAGCGATAATCCGCAAATATGCATGAAAGTGCCATGAAACTCGAATTTGTGATTACAAATAAATTTTCGGGAATAGTCAAAAACATGAATAGGGAATCTGCGAACACCGAGAATCGACTGTATTTTAATACTTAAAATAAATTTAGTTTTTCCTTTAATGAAGAACCTAACTACTGTATAGTTTAAAGTGGCAACATTCAGGTTAAAACTAAAATGGGATAATTAACAATTATCCCATTTTAGTTTTGTAGTGAGAAGTCATACGAATATCAATGCAACAAATTCCTGCGATTTCGGATTTATGCAAGAATAACGGTTTGAAAAATCACGTCAAAGTGAATCAATAAAAATATAAGATTCGAAAAAACAGCCTTAAACGGAGCAGCGTTAAGCGGGGTCTTACTGTATCATCAAAATTATTTTCAGTGAAATGGCTCGCATCTTGAATGTCATAAAAATCTATCAAATAGTTTGTAAGCTTATTGTCAATATTGTACTGATGTACAGTAGTCATGTAGTTACCATACCAGTGCTGTTTAATTATTATTTAAATGGAATTAATTTATATAAATAATAACTTAAATATATTATATCTTAAGAGCTGTATGATCAAAAGAAGGTAATAAATTTTGATAATATTGTTAATAGATGGCGCTATGTGTTAAAAAATGTAGGTAAGTCGTATGTTACGCCTGCATTACTGAACAATTAATACCACAATTGTTAATAATATAAAATATTAATAAAAAAATGCTATCCTTTAGGATTAATTAAAGATTATGCGGATTTAAATGATCTTCAATGGCAAAACATCACTACAAAATTTCATGAAAATCTACTAATTTCAGTAATTCTACATTAGTTCAGAAGTTATTATTTTCGGGGATACACACAGACAAACCTGACAGTGATTTTTATAAGCCTCCTTTTCCTTCGAGAGTAGGCTAAAAATATATCTAACAAGCAAGTTTTGTAAAAGTGGTGAATTTAAAGTACATTTAACATATTATTTGTTTAATCAGGAAAAAACATTTAGGTTATAAGTTTCCATTAAACTAAAGTGAATTATTTTAGAGAATTGAAACTACGTATATATTTTTCATTAGAGTTCTGTAGCGATTTGGAAAAATTTTTCTCTTGTTAATCTATCACATGTTAAAGAAGAACATCTCGAAAACGACTAAGATAAATGCATTTCGGTCCGATACCACGGCGTTTGATGTCAGTATAACCGATGTGGTGTCAATACTATGCACTTTAAGACAGGTTGAATGTATTACTTCCTCTCAAGGTAATATTGATTTAGTTAATTAGTTTGTCTTGATCCAAATGAGATTAAACTAGTATCTAAAGATGTTTGACGCATTCTGATTTTAATTCATTTAAACAGATAAAGTTATATTCTTTATAATTGTTAGGACACTTTAATTGTAATATCAATACAGATTACTAATGTAACACTTTACTGATCCAAGCGCATTTTCGTAATATTTCGTGGATAGAATCAATTTTAATAATTGGAAAAATTAATAATAGGAAACGGTGCTTATTTTAAAATATTAAAAAAAATTTTTTTCGACAGTTTAGGTTATTTATCATTTCTGTCAGAAACATGATTTTATTTGGCAATCATTCATTTTTGCCACTTACAGATTTATAGCATCAGCTCAACCGTGGCAGATCAGAATTACTAATATCTCTTTTCTTGTTTTATAAGCCTATATATATATATATATATATTCTTTTTTTTAAATCGAAAAAAAACATCTTAAAAGGTTTCGAAAGATAAATGACAGAAATTTCTATTTGTGATTTAACAATTTCATAACTCATTTCTATTAAATTAAATCTTGAATGACAGAAAACGAATTCATAAAAAGCTACAATTAGATTTATAAAAAAGTATAAATTTATTTTAGCTGTTATAAATAAAATTGGATAAATTTTTAATCTCCATATTTTAACTCGGAGAACAAACATCACAGAATAAACGTTCCAATAAGAATAATTAATCTCTCTTTTTATTATATGAAGCAGAGTTATTATTGTAATTTTTAACGTTTTCCTTATTTCATGATGAGATATAAAGCAGTTGAAAGGAAAACATTTCGGTAAGAAAATCCTTTAGAAATATACTGTGTTGCGAAAATGTTATTATGCCATTTTGTTATGTTGCTTCATGAAAATATCAAAGGATTCTTTAATCTTTTATGGTATATATCAGGTACGGCCAACAAGTAGATCGTAATCGATCGATTGATCGATCGCAGAAGCTTTTCAAGTAGATCGCAGCATAATCTGAATTTTTGCTATCTATCGGAAAAGAGATAACGCGTCGCTTGCATTTAGGTGAGAGATATTGTGATCTTTGATATATTATTATCATACATATCGCACTAAAAGGAACAGTATGCCATGGAATAATAAAAATTCCATTGACTTAAATGTTGCGGATTCTTAGAATACAGTTATATATTTCCTTAACAAGAAGCTTGCAACTACAATACATTTTGTATATAAAAGTTGATCATAACAACAGAAAAGTAGGCTACTTATATATACAATTGACTTAAAGCAGTGTTTTTAAAGATTTTTATGGTAACACCCCGAGAACATCCAAAATTCTATAAAAAATTCTCTCTAAAAAATAAAGTTGCAATATAATTGTAATATTTACAATATATATTTTAGAACATGAAATAAAATATTTTTCATTCCTCTTCTGAAAGAATATTTTCATTTATGAACAAATTTTTTAATGAACAGATTTTTAAAGTTGGTTCATCAAAATTTTGGCAACTTTAATTTTTATTAGTAAGTCCGCGATACTCGATACGCCTTTATGGGATATCCAGGTTAGAAAGCACTAAATTACGGAATAACTAATTATTTAATAATGTAAAAATTATTTTAACTATCATGAATAACATTATGTGCACTTAAAAAAAATCTTTCAAGTGAATATATTCTAATAAACAGTTTTAAATATATCGACTTTTATATTTTGAATCACTGCTATCTTATGATGAAATTATATATGAATCTGAAAATTTGAAATTATTTTAGAATTAATTAACTGTTCTCAGTGCTCTCAAATTTTTGAACAGACGAATAAAATGAAATATGAAATTGTTTTCAAAAATAATTAAAAATAATATAGTAGCATTAACATAAGTTATATTGGTATATGGTATATTAACATAAGTTATTGGTATATTGGTATATTGAATAATAATAATAATAATAATAAATAAATAAACTACGGATTGTTTCTGTATTTTATTGGAAAATACTCTTTTATTTTTTAATTACTTTCTCATCATTGTTAACTAATTCTGCCTAATCTTTTCGTAAATATTGTTGCAGTATTATTGATTCGGCTAACATTTGTTCTGTGGAATAACAAAATTTTCGTTAATTTACGTTCATTTTAAGGATTGTTGACTGTTCTTGTTTCTCTTAAGAAGCTTATTCAAACTAACTGCCTTTATCTAAACGATTTTAATAATTTATATGCTTCTTTTAAACTAATTCAGAAACTATAAATATGCACATTAAGTTTGTCTTGATGGGCCGTAGTAATGTCTGTCATTGACATGATGAGCTTATTAACAAAATAAGTGCTGCATAAAGATTAAATGGACTCAGATTCTCAGAAAATTCCATAACACTATGTAAAAATTCTATTTCTAAATTAAATGCAATTTATTTATTTACTTTTGGTTATTAATGTATAATTCTATTTAAAAAAATTAATTAATGAATGTTTTCTACATTTCATATTAAATTTTTATATATTCTTTAAGAATAAATAAAACATTAAAAGTTATTTTTTGCTTATGTTCAGCGCTAAAAAGTTTTCTTTTAAATGTCATTCTTTCAGCACAAATACAGAAATTATGTTCTAAAATTATATTTAAACAGTAATCATAAATAAAATATCTACTTAGCATCTGATTATTATAGAATTTTTCAAAGGAAACTTGATTTTGACTTTTATTATTCTTCCGGTAAAATTTTGCATTATTAACTTAAATTATTCATAGATGATTTTAGTTACTGTCAAAGACTCGTCTTTAGAATGTAAATTGCATCCGATTAAAGATCAAAGATAGTTTTCAACAAAATTATCATTGCTAAAAGGAATATATCTCTTCTGAGAAGACTTTGTCGTTTCAAAGTCTAAAAAGAGAGCATTAATTCGTTAAAATTATTTCGAAATCTTAATTGGAATTTGACACGTGTATAAGGAATAAAACTTATAAATATTTATATATTAGCATACGTAATGGATATAAAAGTAAGTTATCTTAAATTCTATTAATTTATTAGCAAGTGTAGTGCTTAATTGGAATTTGACACGTGTACAAGGAATAAAACTTATAAATATTTATATATTAGTATACGTAATGGATATAAAAGTAAGTTATCTTAAATTCTATTAATTTATTAGCAAGTGTAGTCGGCATTGCTGGGGAATTTCAGATACGTAACACAGATCATGTGCCAACTCTTACGCCTTCTGGATGTCAGGTACTTTAAAGCTAGAAATAGAAAAATTTTTAATTAGTTTAAGTGAATTTATTGGTTATGTTATTTTGAATTAAGCTATCGAATTACATAGGGAATATTTTTGGCGGCGAGTAAACTCCTATCGTTACGTTTATAATTAAAAACTTCATATATAGAAATATGAGATAATCCAAAAAATAATAAAGTATATATATTATTAACAGAAATTGACACTTTTAGAGCTCACCGCATGCTGGCCAACATTCAACAGGCCGAGCCCGAATCCCATGAATTTACAAACTTTATGGATAAGTTTGCAATGAACCATGGAGAAAAATATCATTTTATCATATAATTCATTTATTATAGCATTTGGAATCAATTGGCTGATCACGGTGTGATATCATTGTCACGATAATAATGTCACCGTAACTTCATTCATTGATGCATCATTGTGATGATGTCGCTATGGTGCGTATACACTGTATGGTGCGTATACACTGTGATGTCATCGTGACTTAACAATGGATGATGCCTTATGGCATCATCCATTGTTAAGTCACGATGACATCACATCAGTACAACTATAACGTTATTCCTAATTCGAATATCACTCTGAAGGATTTAAATGAAGGTATTTTCGTTGTCATTTCAAAATGCCCCACCCCTGGGGCGATCTCGACCTAGGAAGCCTAGGTTATCCGCTGGTCGGCGGGAAGTCTCCATACACAGTTTAGTCCTGACAAATCAAACGGTGTGGGAGCCTATGAGAAACAGACAGTAGACAAACATTGCAGTTTATATATTGTATATAGATTACATGATATAGTAGATATATTAATTCATCTTCGATAATGATAATTCTTCACAAAACTATTTCTCAGATCTTATTAGAAATTAAAATTTATTTGTAATTATTTTTTTAATTTTAAATGATTTAAAATAATTATCAAAAATTATTTTAAGTTATTAGAGAGTTGTTTATATATAAAACTACATCAAAATATAGATCGCCATTAAATCTTTTGAATTAAGTGTGTTTATACTGTGTGTCCAAGAATAAACATCTCAATCTTAATATCTCAGTTTCTATTCAATAGAAAAAACTCAATGAGATCTTATTTTGAAGCTTATCATCTGCGCTCTCTAACAATGTGATCCAGTTGAATCGAAAATCCATCTAAGTTCGTTTAAAAGTATAAAGCGTATATTTTCTTACTCATTTCAAATGATATCCTAGCTTTTTTGCTCATTACTAAAAATCTAATCTAGTTCCGATTCTAATAATATATGATTCAATTTCCCAGAATTTCAGATATTCCGAATTGAAGTTAAAAAAAATTTATACCTTTCTAATTATTTGTTAGATAAGTTAGTCATTAAAAAATATATAAGTAAATTTGTAAAGCTAATATATCCAACAAAAACAAATTTATTTAGGCCCTATATGTTTTTTTGGATTTTTTTATTTTACAATAAATTAAATTAATAATTAATTAATAATAAATTTATTAAAACTGATTTTATATGTAATTATTTAAATTATTATACAGTATTTCTAACCGGTGTTAGAACTGATTCAAGTTTAAATTGTAATGTTTTATTTTTATTTTTTAGCTTTCTTTCTTCTTTTGTTACAGATTTTAGTTATTTAGTCACTATATCAGTCACATTTGGATATTTTGATAGATTATGTTTGACAAGATAATCTAACTAAATTCAGTTTCTCTCCTTTGAAATAAATGATTGCAGCATAAAATATTATACAGTAATTCGAGAAAATTTACAATTGTGTTAGGTCTTCTTTATTATTAGACGTATTTAGAAATTCTTTAAATTACAGATCATTTTTTTTAATATATTTTAAACAGTTTTTTTAATAAAAATAAATCTGAAGTTGCAATTAATTTATATAAAAAATTAAATAAATTAGAAGGTATTTAGAAATTCTTTAAATTACAGATCATTTTTTTTTAATATATTTTAAAAAGTTTTATTAATAAAAATAAATCTGATGTTGCAATTAATTTATATAAAAAATTAAATAAATTAGCAGAACTATAGTATTTCTTAAATTTTAATTAAGATATATATATATAAGAGACAAATATAATAAACGTTTAAAAGATACAAATTAAATATTTTTTGCATTTAAAAAATACGTATAATATCGATACTACATAAATTATAAAAATTAAAACTAAATAATGAAAATATCTAGATATAATATTTGACATAAATTAATGGATAATCACATTAAATATATTGAATATCATGAAGTTTTCAAGATTCATTGATAAGGTAAAATGATTAATGGACTTATAAACTTAAAAATATCTCACGAAGTTTGCATTCAGAGTAAATTAAGATATTAAATATTGGAGACTACATTAATTCAAATCTTATCTAAATCTATATTATTAATTTAATATGCTAATAGCTATTTAATAATGCAATAGAACACAAAGTTATCCCAATTTAATGAAAAGAATTGTTTGCATTAAACTGGGATAAAATGATTTAAAAAGTTATTCATCATATATTGTTCTTCTTTCAATCATTAGGAAAATTTTCTTTATCTTAATTATTTGATTACATGATTGGCTAGCTCATTTTTCCATTTTTTGGTTTCGGAATACATCAATCTATTTTTTAATTTTATTTTCATTTTATACGCCTTAATCAATTAATGCATCAATAAACTAAATTCTGGATTAATCATCGTTTTTATCGATTTTTCTAAGACTTTCGATTCCATGCAAGTTATACTATATTGTTTTACATTATACAAAATTTACAAGTAATAAAATTTAATATGAATGATAAATTTTTATTCAAATCTAGAGATTGCAATTATTGGTAATGATCTTACATTTAATTACACTCCTCTACAAAAAGATTATACCATAAGATAACTCGCTCTCCAATGTTGTTTAACCTTTTTGCGAATGATTTAATCCTATTGCTTGCTCAAGTTTAATGAGAGTCTTTCTCATTTAAACAAGCCATTCCAAGTATAGTATGTAATTTGCAGACGATAAAACTATTTTTTTCCCTTTCAACTACCGTATTGAAATTATTGGCATGCAACACAAACTTAATCTTATTCGCTAATACTCCCTAGATAATTATTTAGATATTAACATTGATAAAACAAAATCATTAATTTTTCCTAAGGATTCTCGATTTAAGAAAAGAAATAAATTTTATTGTATTTAAGTAACAAGCAAATTGCAAATTATTAATCGACATATCTCTCTTGACATTACTTTCACCTTAAATAATATACTTATTAATTATCTTACAAAATCAATATTAAATTATATAAAATCTTATATCAGTTAATCTGAATGATGCACAAATCTGAGTTAAATCATTATAAATTATATTAAAAAATTATTTTATACCATCCTTTTCTTAATATTTCTTTAACTGCTGAAATTAGACTTTTTATATATGTTTGTCATTTGGAAAAATAAATCTGAATTCTTCAATGATTCAATATATTGCGGAAATTGTAATAATTCAGTAATTTTTGTTTATTATATATCCTTTTAAATAATTCTCCTTTGTCAATTATGATCAATGTACCTTTTATAACTATAGAAATATCCTTTCAAAATCTTCCATATATTATTTTGCTTCCTTTATTTCAGTTATTATAAATTTTATGTAATTATTTTGTTTTTTTATGTTTGTTGTTAATTTTCCTAAATATGGTTATGTATCTTTTATTTTAATAAAATTGATTGATTAATGTTATTAATATAAAATATCTTTAGCATACTTTCCAAAGAAATATGAGGTTTTACAAGTTCATCTGATATCTCTACGTTTATATTAATAATTTTTGAACGATACCCTATATTTTCATGAAATTTGGAAGTGATGTTCTGCTATTGAACTGATTGTTCTATCATTTAACTGTATAATTTCAATCATTTAAAATTGATAGGGATTCAAACTTCTGGAATACTCTTAATATATATTTAATTAATTACTGTATTGAATTTTTATTAAATTTATCAGAAATATGAATCCATAGAATATGTGTTAAACTGTATTTCAACAATTTTTTTAAACAGCAAGCATTCAAACTTCGAGGTTTCTCTCTAAAATGTTTAGAACCCATACGATTGAATTTCATCATATTTAGCAGGAAGACCAGGCCATTAAAGTCAAATTTGAAATAAGAATATTGATCGTGCAGTTTTCACCATTTAAAAATGGTGGATGTTTAAATTTCTGAAGTTTTACCCTAATAATTATTGAATCAATTAATTCGTTTTCATAATATTCAATATGAATATCATATCATTGAAAATGATTTTTATGATATGAATTTTAATCCTTTATCTTTAATTATTTCTAAATCAAGGACATATTCGGAAAATAATTTTATTAGTTCTTTTCTGAAATGTTTGTACAAGGACTTTATACGATTTAAAAAAATTATTAAAATCATATATCAAATAGTGTATATATTTTTATTCTTGTTTAATACAATAAATAATATTTTATTTATGCAGAAAGTATGAATTTTTACAATTAAATTATACTAAAGTCGCAATGCCCAACCATCAATGGCCAATTCGAGAATTGTCCAAGAAAAAGTGGCCACAGCTAGAAGTCTTGCGGAGCTAAGTAGCGGAGTGCATTCTTGGGAATTTTGGCTTATTCACCTGTTGTTTCGAGATGAGGAAAAGACTTAATCACCATTCTATTTAACACATAAAAACATTTATTAACTAACTAAGACAACGCAGCATTAGTTATGTTGCCAGTACAGACGGACATCCAAGCAGGAATGTAGACAGGGGAGAGAGGGAGAAGGGAAAAAAAACGGTGATACTGTGGTTGTTTACATAAAAAGTTCTCCTTCTTGATCTTTAAACTTCAACTTTTGACATTAAATACCGGAGCGGGACTTAGCAAATTCCAACATCACCAGCGAGAATGGAATTGTCTATCATGTCACATGTTGGTCTTACAATACTGAAGCAAGAGATCATAAAACCATCCATGTATAGAACTTAACCACCCACTAATACGAATGGGATTGTCTCTCAGAGTAAAGAAAAGGGAAAAGTTGCCCTTTTGGAAGATTTCTGTAATCAATTTATCATAATACATTATAGATTCATTTTTTTTTGTATTTTCCCATAAGATAAATAAAAGATAAAAAATATTTAGTAACAATTCTGGCAAAGACGATAAATTTTTAATATTTTATAATAATAAATATAAAATGTTTTCAGCATTATATATAACTTTTAGTGTGAATCTATCGTTCGTTTAAAAAATATAGTAAATATTCTCAAAAATTCAGCAGAATTTTTAATATCTTTTTTCATTTAATTTGACAGTTCATAAAATTTTAAATATTGATTTAATTTTAATATATTAGTAATAAAATGCATTTTTGTAGCTATAAATTATATATTTCGTTTTTAGTTATTTGGTTTTTATTTTTGAGATTAAAATTAAAAAAAGAACTTTGCAAATTCTTATAAGAAATCATATTCTAAGAGTCCTTTCTTTCGTGTGATTTTTTTCTTCGTCATTTTACCTTTCGTAAGATTTTTTAAAACTATTCACTAAAAAGATTTCTCTCATGTTTTTTCAATTATAAATACATTTTTTTCTTTTGACATGTTATATGCATACGTGCTAACTATATAAACAACGTTACCACTGTTTTCATTTGATGTGTTTTTTAACTGGAAAGACATTTTTTGCTTCGTTACTTTTTAATTTAAATAAAACTACTTATTTGAATACTGATTAAGTTTTTGTTTTCAAAATAATATTTTCTATTTTGATTAAACTAAAAAGATTTTCACAGTGGTAATAACATGATTTAGAATTGGTATGATCATCTCCCGTAATTATATGATCAGCTCCGCCAAACTTCTAGCTTTGGCCACTTTTTCTTGGACAATTCTCGAATTGGCCCTTGATGGTCGGGCGAATTACCGGCCAAAGCTCGAAATAGAATTGCAAGTTTTCGTATATTTCGGGCTTTGGCTAACTGACTTGGCCAAATCTAGAACTGGCCAGCCATTTCGCGAATTGGCTAGACTTCGGGCTAGTAAGGAAGTGTCACACCTCCTAACTGGATACAAATTTCCTGTCTGTTTTATAAAATTAAGGAACAAATTATTTTAAAAGGTTTTTATGCATATTTAAATAATATGTTTTAGCAAAAGAATTATTCCTCAGCATCGACGTTCCACAAAAATACCATACAGAGCTATTGCTCATTCATGGAAATTCTACTAAACGGTCGTTTTTATCGATTTGAAAAATACATGTTTAGTGATTTAGAATTTGGATTTGTTTATGAAGATAATCTCCTTTATTTTTTTTTCTTAAAATAATCGATTTTCGTTATTGAAGGATGGTCAAAGATATCCAACGCTGATAAAACCTCAAATTACTAACTAATACAAACATAAGAATCTTATAATTAAATGAACGTTTTAAATTTAAATTCATTGCTTTAACCTGAATACGTATTGTATTTTCAAGAAAACCTATTAGAAGTTGGTACTGCCATTAATGACATCTGCATCTGTGATAGTTCGCAATATGATTTTGTTAGGCACAGAGGCCTCGTACTTACAAAAAATAAAGTCCAACATAAGAACACTGTCCTGAAAATTTTGCACCTGTCCTGAAAATTTTCAAATGGGCTATTTTCAGATACCATATGTGCCCATTACAGTTTATAAATATTACAAATCAAACAATAATAATATGTTAAATGGTAAAATATAAATATTATACTTATTTTTTGTAAACCAGATAAATTATTATTAGATTTATTTACTTATTTTTATTTATAAATTGTAGATATTTTTTAAACCAATATAATTCTAATAACTTATCTATGCATTGATATAAGATATATTCAAATATATCTATACTACATACATGTTAATTTAGTAAGAATCATATTAAATGATATGAAAATATCATTTTTATATCATTTATTATGTTTCTAAATATTGGAAATAATGTAAAAATATTAAAAATAATATCTTTCTGAAAATCATTTTTAGATTTTTTAGATTTTGAAAATTTAATATGTTTCTAAGTGTTGGAAATAATGTAAAAATAATATTAAAAATAATATCTTTCTGAAAATCATTTTTAGATTTTTTAGATTTTGAAAATGTATTTTAGTACTGTTTTATCATAATATAATATGCTATATTTAACACAGCATATAATATTGTGTAATGAGAAATCATAAAATCAAAATTTTTGTACATTATTGATAATCTTTGATATGTCGATTATTCAAATAATTTAATTTTTTTATCAGTAACCTTGGATGATAAAAAATTAATTGTCGACTTAGAATAAAGTATAAAAATACGTTTATTACTACCTGCCTATTGATCGCAACTTTTCTGCAGAATTTCATTACTCGATTGATTTCAAGGGATTTTTATTTCAACGAGGGTTGTTCAAATTTCAAATTATTTGTCAGTTCTGACAAATATATAAAGCTAGAATTACAATATCCTGTTTCTCCAATTTTTCTCTTTTTTTTTTTTTTTATTCTTTTTGAAAGGAAAAATATTGATTCAACTTTATATAAAATATTTTCTGTAATTTTTAAAATTTTTTCAGATATATAGCGTAAATAGCTATTGCATTTGTAGGTAACAAGCCTGAACCATGTTAGTTTACATTATTAAATTTCACATTACTTGATTTATTTAAATTTTGGGTATTGTTTGTTGATCTTATGTATCATATTAGTACAGTGGATTCCGCTTAATTGGGACACGCCAGGCCAAGTCATTTTGTCCCAATTAAATGAAGTAATAATAAATTCTAAAATAAAATATGTAATTCGCCCCAATTAAATGAAGTAGTAATAAATTCTAAAATAAAATATGTAATTCGTATGGGACTAAGCCATTTTGGTCCAGCTGTCATCATTAAACCAAGTAATAATAAATTCTAAAATAAAATATGTAATTCGTAGGGATAAAAAAAATAATAATTAGGTACCTATTGTAATGCTTTAATAAAATTTAAAAAAATAATAATTAGATACCTATTTTAAGGATTTATTAAAATAGTCTAATTATTATTTTTTACCTATTTTAATGATTTATTAAAATAGGTACCTAATTTTTAGTTTTTTACCAATCTCCGTCTTCAACACTGGGCTGCTGATATTCAACGCCTCACCTGCTAACTATAGAAATTCATTGATCTAATGCTTCTTCAACTTCTGAATCCTTTCCATCATGCTTTCTTTTGGATGTTCCTGGAATTTATTTCTGTAATGACCACTCCTCACACAGTTGATTTTCTTGTTGTAGGAGACGCATCTATGGTAGATTTTGGTTTATTTCAGCGAGTCTATCATGGCTTGTATTAAATGGCTGGCTTTTAATTTTATTCATCCAAGCAATTTACTTGAGTGTAAAATCTTTTCTTGACATCTTGGCAAAGATTAGTGTATGTATGTTTAGCCATACTTTCGAAAAATCCCTAAAATATATCAAAAATTGAAAATTCCTTTTCTGCTACTGTCCCAATTAAGCGAAAAGTTGTCCCAATTAACCGTTTAAATTTTGTATTAGTTTATTATTTTGGTTTTCGGTTCTTTGAGATTTGTCCCAATTGCACAGCTGTCCCAATTAAGCGGAATCCACTGTATATCATTATTCCATGTGGCATTGTCTAATTTTAAATTAAGAAAGAATATAGCATCATAATGTTGTATAGATATAATCATTGTAGTCACTTAGTCCCAGGAGTTTAATCCAGAGTTTATATTAAAACATTATTTTTCTAACTTACATAAGTCAGGAGTAATTTAATATATATACAGACAATTCCCAACATATAAAGTTCCAAACTTATCTGGTGATTCTGACTTACAAAATTTTACTGATTGAAGCAGATAAAGCTATAAAACATATATGAAAAAATGCATACTGAAAATATGTTTTTATCATTTATCATATGTGCATGTGTTTTATGTGTTTATTAATTTTAGTTAATGAATCAGATCTGGACTCCTGAAAAACTGTAAATATGGCATTTGGAACTGAACTCAGATCCTCCAAAATGAAGAGAGCTATTTTACCACATGGCCATTTGATTGATTTATGTGCTTATTCTTTTAATATAACTATTTTTATTATTACATTTTTGTAACAAACTAGTACAGATAATTCATGACTTAATACTTATGACAATGATGTAATTAGTAAAATTTTATGATTAGTTAATGCAATTCACAAGGGTTCAAGTCCATGAGCAATAATCTGATATATGGAAAACATCCTCTTCGTGTTCCTGCATTTTTGTGTTATAAGCAATCCATAATTTTTTTGGTATTTCTGACTTCCAACTACTTTGACTTATAATGACAGGGTTCAAACTGAATCCTATTGAAGTTAAGGATTATCTGTCTGGTATAGAATATATTCTGACATGTATGTTTCTCTTGCATAAAATTTCACTGAATGATCTATCTACATAACTTGAGACTTTCTGTATGTATATATATATATAATATCATTAAGTACAAAATTTTTCTTTTTGTTTGTACATCTTACAAATTGTTTGCCAAAAATGTTTTTAATAAAACAATCCTACTTTTAGAGCTTAGATTTAACTTTTTATACTTAGAATTAGAAAGAATATACTGATGAATTTTACTATGCAGAAAGGATGTCAAAAAGATTTGTGATAAAATGTACAGTCAAAAAAAAACTACATGTGCAATTGAAGAAGAAAAAGTTGTTGAAAACATTTTTTTATAATAAAAATATATACAACTCTATTTTTAGTGATTAGGTTAAATCTTTTTTACACTAAAATTTTATTTTTAGTAGTAGTCTTTCAGTTATAACAATAACATTATTTAATAATACAGCAAGATCCCCGCTTAACGCTGCTCCTTTTAATGCAATTTCAATATAACATGGTTTTTTCAAATTCTATATTTTTTATTGATTCACTTTGGCATGGTTTTTCAAACCGTTATATTCACATAAATCCAAAATCGCAATAATTTGTTGCTTTGATACTCCTATGCCATCTTGAAGTGCATTTGATATCAGTTTAGTGCAATACATATGAAAGTCTGCTGCGGTCATAGTTCATATTTATGATTGTTCATCAATGTTATTTTACAGTTAAAGTTTAGCCACTATTATGGAAATTATGGATCAGTTTATACAAAAAAATTTTCATAGAAGTTCAAAGGCAAGATGAAGTGTCATGGATGCAATATCTTGCTATTGACAGTTGTTTGCTGAACAAGAGGAAAAGGCAAACGATTTTTTGTTGGATAATTCTTAACAAAAAAACAAAAAGTATCAAATGAGGAAGAACCTTCCTTATCATAAACAAATTATTTACTTGAATATTTTCGATTTTCATGAATGATTTATGAATACAAATCGATATTAGCAATAAAAATGCCTATAATTAATGTAATGCAATAGTAATAATACATGTTACAAAATAAAAAAAGGTAAATCTATAATTAATGTAATACAATAGTAATAATACATGTTACAAAATAAAATGTACATTTATTTTTTTATTCACTGTCCTGTTTCACCTATTCCCATTATTTATGAGTTAAGATGACCTCTTTTAAGGCTGTTTTGTTTAGCGCTTAGTTTTTTTGAAATGTATCCCCTGCATTAAATGGGTTCTTACTGTAGTTCTATTAATGATCCATCTCCCACTATTTTTAATAATGTGCTTATATAGTAGACTCTCTTATCCAGTTCCTATGGGATCAGAATATAGATAAATGAATGCCCAGTTAATCTGAAAATATGTGCAAAATATCACTTATAAGTTTTAAATTAAATAAAAAAAAATGTTTTATATAAAGGTTTATTAAGTCAAATTAATAACCTCCATTTGATTTTTCATTTAAATTTGTTTTTTAAAGCAAAATCCCATCATTTTTTCATAGAAATTATATCAATGGTAGATGAATTATCTTTCTGTTTGATATATCTTATCAACAGTTTCAAACACTTTTCTCCTTCTGAATGACTTATTCTTTTTTGTTTTTTACTCTACTCATAGCTCTATGAAAATATGGTCTATTAAAGTAAGACTGGATAAGAGGAATTCTACTATATTATCTCATAATCATCAATTTTAGTCAGTCAAATCTCAACAGATCTCAGCTAATCTGCAGCATCCTTTTATGAACATTCTAATTGATTTTACTCTTCAGTTCCATTTAAATTGTCTATTTCAAAATAAGGAAAGAATTATTTAATGCTCTATTTTCTTATTACTTATTCATTTTTTATTAATATTAATGCTTTAATATGATCTTATGTTATTTATTTATTAAAATTACCAAGTGTATAGTTAAATAATATAAATTAATTTTCTTAGAGCGAAAAAAGTTTAACTTCAGATCATCTTGGAAGATTTTAAATTTTTGCATATATTTTTTGTATTCAATTAATGATATTTTCTATGGAATCAATTAATACTGTTAAGTGAAGTACTAATATAATTTATATAATGTGAAACTAACTTATATAATGATTAAATTAAATTATTTTAAATATAACATGCACATAATATATAAAAATAAATTGTATTGTATAACTAAAAACTGTAATTCCCTTTGGGCTGATCAAAATATCTATTTTTATAAACGTTTATTTTCTTTATTGTTTTAGACACTTGAGAATCAACAAGGAGTTCTAGAAAGAATTAACTGGTTATTTTCTGCATATTTTTGCTATTTTGAAATGATTAAAATATGTCAACAATCTAAGTGAAGATCCAAGATTAGATCTAAAGATCTAACTTTAAATCCAAATCACTTTCATTAGGGAAAGCCTGCAAAATTTGAATGCCTGCCATTTTAAATGTTAAAAAGTTGAAAAATTTAGAGTCAAGATCATCTTTAATAATAGACTAAGCCTTCAGAATTTCATTAAAATCCACTAATATTTCTAAAGTTATTAGTGGGAATAGAATGACAAGTCTTAAAAAGATTACCATTCTGTTTGTCACATCATCCATGTTAGTTTCCTTTCGGAAATGGGCTGAAAATGCATAAAAAATATTTTTTATAATAAATTGAATATAAAGAATTTGACAAATCCTGCCATCTATATCAACAAAATTATTATAAAATTTGTTTACCTTACCTTACCTTATAAAACATGCAGCTTTAGAAAGAATTAAACCCTACTTTCATAATTTGTTCTCTAATTTTGGAATAGATTAAACTATATATCATCAAAATCATTTTCAATGGCATTTTGGATTGATTATAAAAATCAATCAAATTGTATCATAGTTATTACAGGGAGATTTTAGTAGTTTAAATATCTGCCATTTTTTTAATATGACAACAAGGACTGAAACTATATTTGTTTAACAAGAAAGAAAAATTTCATTTCCTTGTTGATTAAAAAGATATTTATCTTCCAAAATGAACCTTATGTTTGAAAAAAATTGATTACTCAGCTGAAATTTTTTGAAAACCAATTAAATGTTAAAAATTATTATAGAGAAACCATCCCAAGTTTGAATGATTGTCAATTTTAAACGGTTAAAAATGAAAGGTTAATTGATGTGTCATTGAGATCATTTTCAATGACTTGCCTTCCTGTTGAATATAATAAAAATCCAATAACTGTTTCAAAATATATTGAGTATCTTAAAAATTTGAATGTTTACCAGTTTAAATGATTGAAGTTAAAGATTAAAAATGTGGTTTCATGATTATCTTTAATGACTGTTGGGCATTATTGAATTTCATAAAAAATTTATTAATTCAAGACAGCAGCAGCATAATGATCTTATAAGCATTATTTTCCTTAAGAGATTAAGATAAAAATAGTATATTTTAAGTTCTAAATACTACAAACTTATGAAATTATTCAGTCTGATTAAAAATATTTTTTTCATCATTTAAAAAAATTAAAAAAGCCGATTTTGCAAAAGAAATTTTTTCTTAAAATTTTAATTTAATGATATATTTTAAGATAAAATTGGCTTATAATTATATATAAAGAATAAAAAATATGATTTGGAATTAAAATTTTATATAAGTAATATTAATAGGATAAGAACTGACACTGAACATCTGAAATTCAAAATCTGTAATATCTATTTAGAAATAAATTTCTTTTTGTTTTTTCAGTTATTTTATCTTTGATCTCTGTTGAATTTTGGTACAAACATTAATGTAATCTCACAATTAAAAATGAAAATCTATATTAAATTGTTAACTTAATATGCATAAGTTTTGCTTCCAGTAAGAGTTTTGGTTGAAAATATCCAAGCTAATAGTAACTCACAACATACAGTGTATATATATATTACCAAATTCAATTCAGGAATATTTACTCGATATATAGATTTTTCGCAGAAAATTTTTTCGTTTCAAGTATTTACTTCAACTAGCAGAATTCATGTTTATGTATGTATGAGATTTATTCAGTACAATTATTGAATTATACCCAAGAATCAAAAATAACCACAAAATTCAATTCCAAAATCATTTATTCTATTATACTATCTCATTTCCATAGATATTCGCCCATAGAAAAATAAAAATAGTATAACAACTCTATACTTAATCATTTGGATTTTTTAATAATTCATAAATCCAATTATAAAATAAAATATTTGTGTTTTTAATTACTTCTGTTCTTTTTTTTAAATTTATAGCGACATAAACAGTATAAAAATTAATGTAAATAAAACCAATCTGAAACATATTCATAATCGTGCTAAGCACGAAGACCTTTGAATCGGAATTATTATCAAACATTGTTACAGCCATCAACCAATCCATAGTTATGGTTACCAGACAACGGCTCTACTTACCGTGACGTCATACCTTCACTTAAACGTATGTATTCAACTTCACATTTTAACTACATGAATACAAAAAAAAGAAAACAAACTGTAATTGAAATACATCGCGTAATTTTACATTATCAAATAACTAATAAATGTATTTATAAAAATTAATAGCTTTCCGAATAAAATCTCTTTTAGAGAAAATATCAGTCAAAATTTAAAGTATATCGTCAAATCGCGAAATAAAAATTCTTAATATAGGCTATATCGCATTAAATTAATCGACTTTTGATTATTCTAAATAAATATTTAAAATACTCCAAAAACAATACAACTATATACTACTGCACATATTCCGATTTCTGATGAGCCATTATAGATAGAAAAAACCAATATTTCATTTTTAGATGCTGTCCAAGTTCATTAAAATTATTCAAGAATATAATTTTGATATGCTTATACAAATTCTGCTTATTTAAATAGATGTTCTCGTTCGGTGAGTAAACCAAGTACAAATTAAACAGAATAAATTATGCAATAAATCCACTAGACCAGAGCTGTCCAACTGCGGCCCAGTGCTGTAATGAACGCGGTCCAACTTAAACTTCCTTAAAACATTGAGATTTTTATGTTCCTAATGAAATTAATGAAATTTTTATTATTTAAATACCTATCTATATTTCCTATTTTTATATTCTAAAATATTTCTTATTTCAGTGATTACATTTTCTTGACTGCTCAATGATTTTAAAAACATTTCTGAATGAAAAGAAGTCAGAGATTATTATGCGAAGACATTTTTGCTTATTTGTCATGGTTATTATATATTGTACATTATTTACTAACTTTATGCTTAACAACTATCGTTAGAATTAGCATATTTTGTGCGCGGCCCGAGACAAATTTTTTTTTTCAAATGTGGCCCAAGAAAGACAAAAGGTTGGACACCCCTGCATTAGACGAAAAGTTACTTATCAAAAATTACAAAGCCAAAGAAATTTTTGGAGATCGGATATTGTTAATAATTTATCTGAAATTTATTTTAATTTAACGATATTCGTTAAAATAACGATAATTTATATAACGATTTTAACGATATAATAAGAAGCGGATATTTTCATTATTAAAAAAATTTATAATGCTAGATATAATATTAATAGTAGTCAAGAAAAAGCTAATTTGAAGAGAGGATCGCTGAACACATTACATGAAAGAAATATAGAAACATTTTATATTACATATAAAATTATTACAGATATAAGTTCTTTGATTTTCAGAACCATAAAATGAATGATCACCATCACCATTCAAGATCATTTTGAGATATCTTTTCTCCATCCTTTCTTCCTTAAATATTTATAATTTTAAGATTGTAATACAATTGAAAATATATTTATTTACATTAATTTATTGTTTCCATTATATTTTAATTTGCTGCGAAAACATTCGTTTTTTCCACATTTCAATATAGAATTAAAAAAAAAAATTAAATAATAAAAAAAACGCTATGATACAAAAATCGAATTCTTTTGCAATTGTTTATTCAATTCATAGATTATCGTGTATTTAATTTTAGCTTTCATAAAACAGTAGATTTACTATCAGAAACTACATTATACATTGTATATTTTTTAAATCTCCAATCAATATTAGTTAATGATCGTAAAAATGAAACCAAACATGCAACAGAAGTTTATAATTATTGAAGAGACTAATTATATCCTAGTCATTTCTTAATACAGTTCTATCATCATTATTATTATGAGAAAATAGTCATCATGGAAAATTAACATCAGCTGTTGTATTTAAATAATACGATTTTTTCATCGTGTCACACATAACAAAGATAAAAAATTCTAATATTGGTCATCTTGTTTCAATCTTAGGTTAGTAAAAAGAAGAAATAATTATTGCCAATTATAAATGAAAATACTGTGGATACATTTTGAATCTAACATATTTACATTCAAGCAATAATTAAACATTAATAATGCCTACTGAATTTGTTAAATTTTATCTCTAGAAGGAAGTGCCTTTCGACCTCTTAAAACAAAATGGTAGGACCCAACTTCCGGCATGATCTGCCATATCTTAAAAAGAAATTCGATAAAATTATTGTATGCATGTAGAAAAATAGAAGCAAATTTTTTATTTAATTGAAAAATTTAGACGCTTTTGCTGTTTTTACAACGTAGCAGAAAGCATTTGTGGGAGAACATCATTTTAGGCTGCCGATAAAATAATCATTCCTACTTTCAACTAATCTCGTACATAAAAATACGATTAATGTTTCAATTATAATTATTATCGCATTAGATGAATCTTAATGGAATTTCGATTAAATCGATAAATTACATTCAAACGACAGATCATTAACCGAAGGAAATATCAAGACATCACTTCTGACATAGTCGAATATTTGTTTTCCTTTCCTGCTACCAAACACTTCGCATCCAGCCAGTCAAACAATGGCTTATCGCTCATAGCATCCGAGTCTATCCAGTCGATAACTTTCCCGCGGTTGCTATGACGATTCCTCACCATGGCAACATGTGATCGAGCTGGCCAGGTTAGCAACAGTCTCGACTATTTTCATCATCTTTATCTGCCAGGGAAAAAAGAATTCTAAAAATATACTTTTATTATCTATATTATACCGACGGATAATATATAGATTAAAAAATACGTATGTTGGAAAAAAAAGAGATAAATACCTCGCCCCTCTGTTGATGGACGTCGCATCTACTCCTCAGCCCTCTTCCTTTGATGCATCTACTCTCCTCCATGAATCAGTGCGGTTGATGTCAACCCTATACCGATTCCCGCCTTTACCCCATCACAATTCTCCTGACACGTGATGTCTGCGGCCGTCCGTCCCCTAACTACAGGAATGCGCTGACGATGACCGCGCCTCCGACGGCCATCGTCCCCGAATTGGTGTATTTAACGGAAGTAAATACGAGGTATCGAGTAGCGCCACCATCTGCCCACTTCGACAGATTACTCATCGATGACGTCATAAGAATTTACATAAACAGAAACGAGATAATATCTTGTTGAAAAATTAAACTTCATTATAAGACTGTAGTTATAAATGCACTTTATTCATTTAACTTATTTTTTTAATATCTAGAAATTTGATATAGAAGCGTTCCAGATACGACCATCTTGTAACGATTGGCCAGCGGTTAAATGATGGCTATAACACGTTACGTGCTGCCATCTGTTCTTCCATCTGCACATTAAAACGAATGAATGAATTTTTTGTAATTACAACTGGAAAAGCTGATGAATGAGATACTAAATTACAAATTTTCAATGGATGAACGCGTATTCCACTATATTAAGAAGAGAAAAAAAATTACGTTAAATGGCATCGCATGAATCTATTTCCGTATTTTATTGCGAGATAATTTTATTATTTCATTTTTCGTTTGTCAGAATTTTTTATTTGAATCATTATTTATTTCAAGATATAAATAGATTTTTATTAAATTCAAAATTTTTAATCTTTTTCTAATAGAGAAAAGAATCGATTTTGGAATTTAAATTACTTCCATTATAGAACGTTAAGTTTTTAAATGTATAATTCTTCCCCCTAATTTACTTTGCTGGAAATAGCAATCGGTCACCGGAAGACGTTTTTATCTCAATAGACTAAACTGCACGAAATGGACCGTGTATCCCTAGAGACTACCACCGTATGTTATTCCAACGTACACTTAGATCTATTTGTAACAGTGGAGTTGTGTAGAACAGACACTGATAAATACAACAGATTATATTACATCTGGTGTATTTTGTTGGAACAATTTAGTATCACAGAATGATATCGATTTTTTTTATAGTTTGAGTTTAATTATATAAATAAACAAATTTTAATATATATTAGAAACAATAATACATTAATAATTTAATGCTAAAAATATATATAAATTCTAAAGTTAAAACCGCTTTAAGGAGATTCAATTGCCTAAATGAGTATTTCCTATAATTCAATATACACCATTCAGAATATTCAATATTGCATTTAGAATTAAATAAAAAGCTGTTTTATATATTATGGTGTAATATATTTTCAATATACAGTAATTCTTTTAGCTTTTAAAGGAATCTGCTAAACTCGCAGAACTTAAATTTTATTAAATTTATATTTTGATTGGAAATGATTTGAAACCAAATTATATTTGATAAAAAATGAAATAAATCGATAAATAATTAAACAATTCCATATATATATCAAATAATAAATGTATGGAATAATTATTTTTTAGTTGCTTGAAAATAATTTTCCAAAAATCATTATAAATTAATATAAACACACTATATACTGTACATAATTCCAATTTTGATAATGGTGATGAGTTTTATATTTCTCCATATTTTATATAATGATATTGCTATTAAATAAATTTAAATACAGATATTTTTAACTAATATAATTTAATATAATAAAGCCCAATATCATGCTATATTTTTAATTGAGAAAATATCGTACATCTTAAGAATAATCTATCAAAATGACTAATATGCATTAAAATTTTTAAATATAAATTTAAATATGTAATATTTAAAAGAATAAATTCATTATAATATAATATAGATGAAAATTATATTTGAAATGTGTTATTGAACTCAATGAGAAATTTGATATAACATTTAGATCAGGAGTGTCCAATCTTTTGGCTTCGTTGGTCCACATTTGAAGAAAAAAAAATTGCCTTGGGCCGCACATAAAATATACTAATTCTAATGGTAGTTGTTAAGCGAAAAGTTGATAAATAATGTATAATATATGATATCCACCATGATAAATAAGCAAAAATGTGGCTTAAAAATTTTTGACTTCTTTTCATTCAGAATTTCTTAAAAATCATTGAGTGGGTCCAGAAGTTTTAATCACTGAAATAAGAAATATTTTAGAAAATGGAAATAGGATAGGTTTTAAATAGTAAAAACTTCATTAACTTCATTAAATACATAAAAATCTCAATGTTTCAAGGAAGTTTACAATTTTATGGTGGGCCGCATTCATTATAGCACTGGGCCGCGGGTTAGACAGCACTGATTTAGATAAACTAATAAAAGACTTATTCAAAAAATAACTATAAAACAAAACTAATATAAAAAATAATCAGAATAAACTATTATAATTTTAAATCACTAATTGGGAAGATTTTTTTTTTATATATAATACTTTTATCCCATAAAAATGAAGCAAATTTTATTTTAAATATAAACTTATATCAAATATAATTACTGTACTTATTTTAATTGAAATTTTTTGTTTTTTTAAACTGGTACAATATCAGAATTAATCTTGTCACTATAAATAAATTGATAAATTTATTAACAATTTAATCTTGCTATTGATGCATATAGTATCAATTCCATACACATTAGTAAATTGTTACATAAAAAAATTATAGATTTATTATATTATAAATTATTTAATTTTTTATTAGTAATGTGTAAAATTTGTTATTATTTTAAATTTTTAAAATATTATTCTAAAGATCTTTTCATATTAATTTATAAAAGGTTAAACATACATAAAACATGTTTATCCTTTATTATTATTAGCATATCATTAATAGAAAAATTAATTTAAACAGTATATAAAAATTAATTTAAACAATAATTTAACAGTAAACATTTGAAAATTGTATTTGAATGTGAACCTGAAGATGGTACACTGTATTGAAAACATTAGTTCGTAAATAAAAAGTATCTATCAACTTTTGTCAACTGCCATTAGTGCTTGTGTTTGATTAAGTTAGTTGAAGAGTTTAAGCAGGTAATTGAATTATGAATTATGTAAACAGTATTTGAAATATTATTTAATAATATTATGTATAAAATATAGCAATGGTGTAATAATAATATGATATCAGAAAAAATGATATATGGCACTCCTCCATAAATTTATTATTATTATATTTTTCCATTTTTTAACTATTATAGAATTATATACAGAGATTATAGAATTAATATACATTCTATATACAATGCTACACTATTTAGTACATATAATGTAGAACTGCCATATAAATAGATAAGAAAAAACAATATATTTGCTATTTTTGCATGTATTGTTAATTGTAACTTTTTAATCATAATTAGATGTGTGTGGTCAATATTAAAAAGCAGATGCCTTGTGGATTGATTGATAGCAAAATTTTGATCTATTATATTTGGAGCAATAGTTGGTGTTTTAGTTTTAAATTTTATTGTAAGTACAGTTCTAATGCCATTTCTTTGCAAAATAATTTACACTTCCGTCACTTTGCCCTGCATTATGGCTGCTTTCCATTAATTTCTAACATTAAATATAGAAGTGCTCATTAGTACAATTTTCATACAAAACTCAGATGCAATTTGACATGATTAAAATTTTTCCTATGATATTTGCAAACAATACATTTTATAAAAACTATTATTATTATTATTAAAATTCAATATAGAACACTTCAAATGGATTTTTAGATAAAAACCTTTTCAGCTACTCAGTGAACTTAATCCATATCCAATCAATCCATATTAATTCATATTCCATTTTAAAAAGAGATAAAATTTATTATATTATTACATCATTTTTGGAATCTAATTTGTAACTTTTATAGGAAAATTGAAAATTTGATGAAATCTGCATATATTATATGATTTAAATATTGCATATATTTCATATTTTAAAGCTAATTAAAAATTAACTTTATCAATACATTTAAAAAATTGAAGCAAAAATTTTTAGAAAGGTATTTATAAAGAATATTATGAGAATTATAATAATTTCTAGATATTATCAACAATAAATAATAAAACAAACAGATAATAAATAAAGCACTATTCAAATGATTTCATTTGAATTTTTATATAATTAGTTTTTATTTTCTATATTAAATTCTAATAACTGAATTTCAATGTTTTAGAGATAAATACTGCAAGTTAACTTTACGGTAATGATATATCACAAAATACAAATGAAAATAAAGATTTATTCATAATCAATAATTGTATATTTTTATTTATAAATTAAAGGAACTAACAATGACAAACAAAAACAAATATCTAACAATTCTATAACTTTAGGATATTATCTGTTCATCTCTATTATGCCATTGTGTACTATCAGTAGATATCCATTACAGATTGGCTAGATACACCATTATGGTTTTAAAAAGAAAACCACAAATTGCTAATTAAATTAAATATCTCAGACTCTCAGATAAATAAATATAATTCAATATTTTATTTATGATAAATATGTCACTAATTCTTCTTTCAGAGCAAGAAAATTTGAACATTGCAAAATTTCTGTCCAGTATTCAAATTTAATAAAATTAAATTAAACAAAATTGAAAACATATCATGTTAAAAATATTTTATATAAAATATTCAAATGATACAGAACTGAATGAAAATTTTTCCCATAATTTTATATTAAGTAATCTCCTCTTTTCTATTTGGAATGGATATATCCTTTCTATTCCAAACTGAAAGAAAAGATATTTATTAAATGTATCTGTCCATTGTTTGTTAAGACAATAATTTGCATTCTTATTATCTAATTTGAATGAATTCACATACTGAACTCATTGGAAAACAGTTGAAATTAGAATTATAGCAAAGTCATAAAATCAATTTATCAAATTTTATCAAAGAAAAAAAATTCTTACAAAAAAATCCATAATTGATCACATAAATAAAAAAATTAGCTATTTAGCATATAATTTTTTGGGAAAAGCTTATTGCAAATATCAATAAATTCTTTATATGAAATTTGTTCATTGTCAAATTACTGAAGTTTAATAAAATTTATTTTCCTTTCTTTCTAATCAAATATAATTAGAATAACTGATCAAAGAATTTAGATTAATTTTAAATAAATTTGTTGAATTTTTCAATTATATATGATCTATGATATAACATTAGTTATACATAAATATATAAAAGAATATTCTCATAATAGAATCTATATTAGTTTTATCTTCTAAATACTAGTTTTAAAATAATTTGTGAGCTTTTTTAAATTAATATCATTCAAAAACAAATAATTTCCAAGATAATTTTTCTAATTTAAAAAATTGTTAAAATAAAACATGTGATATCAATAACATCTGTAATAAATAGATTTTTATTTCATATAATATATTCAAAATAAAAATAAATTTCCTTGAATTTACTTAATTATAAATGAACCTTCACATCAATGTTTTACAATCTTTATTCAGGTCCAGCACTTTGAAATGAGCATAAAATTTTCTAAACATTCTATATGTTTTTATTGAATGTATGCACAGGAATCCCTTGATTAGTGTGGTTAATAAATCCTCGCAATACACTGCATATATCAAAACGCATTAATCCAAACTACAAAACCAATGGGAATAATTATAATGAATCCTGGAAGATATCAAAATTATAAACATGTACAGTATTTTTCCTCTCTCTCGTATCTATATTGCATAACTGGAAAATAATTATAATGAATCCTGGAAAATTTATAAAAATGTATTTTTTTTCCCTCTCTCAAAACATATCTATGTTGCATTACATGTACTTTAAATCATTGAGAAATATGTATTGGTATTTAAAAATTTATAGTAAGAATCAAAATTTATTTTTCACAAAAAAAATTATTTTTTACAAAATTGCATAAATTTTGTAAAAAATAATTGCAGGTCCATAGACATCGAATACTGGAGAGAAACTGAAGGCAAGGCTCACTATATAATATTGTAATGGCTATTATTATGTAGTTGCCATTCATGCTAAATTTATTAATAAATAAAATTACGAACAAATTTGAAATGTAACAATTAGATGATGAAAATTATAATATTAACAGAAATTAAATAAATAAACAAATTTGTTGCAGTGCTCTAATCATGTAGACTACAATCACCAAAATTCAGCTGCCAACGCTTGAGAGGGTTTGCAAAAAAAGAAAAAAAACGCACTTGTTGAAGCACACTAATCAGATCTGGCACCACATATATCAAGGGATAGTCTCAAATTATTTTTGCGCACTAATCACAACCGCATTATTCAAACCCGCACTAATCAAGGGATTCCTATATTAAAAAAAACATAATATATTTTCTCAAATAATTGTTACATTAAATTATTGAAAATAATAATAAATAGCATAAGAAATTTGCAAAGAAGAAAAAAAAGAGGAAAAAAAAAGAGGAAAAAAATAATAATTTCAAAAATTCAGTTATTGTTTTATAGTCCTTATGCTAAGAGTTTTTCCTTCATTTTTAACCTGTACTGTTTTCGTTAAAAAAAATACTTACCAAACAGTCATATCAGCAACAAAAAGAGTTATAGAAGTTTTGTTTATTTGTTTTGATGCCATTGTTTTTGGTTTATGATGGAGACTACTTTGAGTGTAGGATGTGGATAATCAATTTATTATCAAGAAAGAGATTATTTACTGTATTCATCAATACTTTAAAAACAAGAGTATTAAATGAAGGGGTTTTTATTATCAGTTAAAAAGATTAGAGACATATTATTGAAGCCATTGATGTAAGTAGAAAAATTATATATAACATTTATAAAGGAAGATCAATCATTTGGTATAACTAGTAAGAAGAGATTGAAATTTCAAATAATGAAAATTTTGATAAATTGGTAATTTGTCACAATTGATAATAAAAGACCTTGATTAATTAAATTAATTATAGTCAAACCCTGATAAGACACCCTCCGTTAAGCCGCCACCCTCACTGATTGCAAAGAAATTTGGCAGAATGGATCTTCCCTATTTTAATGAAATAGGCAAACACCAATGAAGACACCATCTGCCAGTAGAAATATCTAAACAAATATTCCTTTTGGTATTTTATTTGTCCTCATTAATCTGCCAGGAGCATGTAAGGAGACTTATATCCCATAGTTCATCAATAATGTATATACAGTATTAAAAGCTCTCTAGATTCATTCGTAATTAGCAGGTGTGGAGAGATGGAATTAACGGTTAATCATGTGTCTCTTTAAGCTTGGTTCACATCTAGATTGTAGAAAATTTAAGATCGTAAGAACCAGATCATTTCCATCGTTTATTGCATACCAAGCAAATAAGGATAGTATAGAGCAGCATTTCTCAAACTGTGGGTCGCGACCCTAAAAGAGGTCGCGAAGCGAAATTCTGGGGTCGCAAACGTCGTATCGGGTAGCGCGGCGTCGCCTATTTGATTACAATATATAGATGCAGGTTGGAGTTGGCGGCACGAAGCGTTCAATTGCTTTGGGATAAGATAAAATTTTACCTGGTACTGTATTAAATGAATTATTGCAAAATTTCCTTCCTGATCTTCAGGAGACATTCAATAACCTATATTACTTCAATGGTTTTGCTTATTACTTCAATTTCTCCAGCCAAAAAAAAGTTGATTTTTTTTTGATCCACGTATAAGCTGACCCCCCACTTCACAAATTTTTTTTGGGAAAAACCTTCGGCTTATACACGAGTATATACTGTACTTTTATTTAAGTAGTTATAAACTTAGAAAATATTATATTGGAAAGATAAAATTTAAATAAATTTGAAAAAAGTTTTATAACAAAATAAGTATTTTCTGATTCTGTTTGATGACATTTTTAAACAAAATAAAAAAAAAATTTCATTTTTTTAGCAAAACTACCATCTTTTCTGATATATCAATATAATAAATGTTAAAAACATATCTGATAATTAGCTCTAGGAAAATATTTTATAATATATTGTTTTTGTATTTAATAAACAACAGAATTTTATATGGCATATTAATATATATCATTACTGAAATGATAAGATTACCATTAGAAAATTATGAAGAAAATATGCATTTTAATATTGGAGAAAAAAAAAGAAATTTTTTGTGCCCATATTCTTATAAAATATAAGGGAGTATTCTTGACTTACTAAGAAATAAACATGGTCATGCAGATTCTATGTTCCAATGCTGTCAGATTAAAAATGGTGAAAATAGTACTTTCAAAATTTATGTTTTAATTGAAATATATCTTATAAAAGAATTGCAAAAATTGCTGCAAAGACAAGACAATTATGATAATTATATGTCATTTTGAGTATTTACTAAATAATTTCTAATTATCTTCAAAAAATCATATATACAAACGAAGTTTGTTTCCAGGATATTTGGATAAATGATATTGTATTATAAATTCTTTTTATATATACAGTCAAACCCGATAAGACGCTTCCTGTTAAGCCACCACAGGGCCGTGTAGTGCTATGAGGCAGAGAGGCGGTCGCCTCAGGCAGCACCGTAAGGGGGCGGCATAAACAGCGAAATCAAAATACAATTTGAACATTCAATAATTACAGATCTTTACTCAACGCTTTTCTATATTGATCTATGCTGATAGTTCTGCTTTGAGCTTACAATTATTGACAATATTTGATTTTAAGTTTTGAGCTTACAATTATTGACAATATTTGATTTTAATGTTAGTTTGTCAGTTCTGCTTTGAGTTTACAATTATTGACAATATTTGATTTTAATGTTAGTTTGTCTCGAGAAGCGCAAGTGGTTGTGCTGTGTTTAAATCAGTAAATCAAAATAAAACAAGATCTGAACTAGCTAGAAGGACCTTAAAATAAAACTAAAGATGCAGGAGCGCTTTCGGGAGGACTGCCCCTCTTCAGCTGCACAGAGGAAGTGAGCGTTAGTAGAGAACCTAACAGAGAATGGAATATCTGTAAAAACAAATGTAAATTGTAATTAAAACCCCAAGTGTCAGGTGAACAGTAAAAAAAAACAGGTTGTGCGTGTGAGATAAAATGTTAGGCAAAAAATGGGGGAGGAAATGACCGATAACAAATACAAAATTTGTTTTCATATTGTCAAAATAAAAATAGTATTCGTACATTTTGTGCAGTTTTTTTAAATCAAAATGAAGGTTATTTTAAAGAAAAACATTTAAGGGGCGGCATTTCAAAAATTTGCTTCATACTGAGAAAATCTACCACACGGTCCTGAGCCACCATCCTCACTAACCACCAAGAAATTTGGTGGAATGGATCTTCCCTATGTTAATGGAATAGGAAAAACCCGATAAGATGCCCTCCGCCTCCACCAATGGAAACATCTAAACAAATATTCCTTTTGGTATTGTATTTGTCATCGTTAATCTGCTAGGGCATGTAAGGTCACTTATATCCTGAAATTCATCAGTACTGTATATACCATATTAAAAGCTCTCTGGATTCATTTGTAACAAGTGGGTTGAAGAGATGAAGTTAACAGTTAATCATATGTCTCTTTAAGTCTGATATACACACAGTTGTAGAAAATTTAAGATTGTAAGAATTAGATCGTTTCCATCATTTATTGTGTACCAAGCAAATAAAGATTCTGCACATTGTGTTTTGCAGAGAATTCAAAATACAGAATCAGAAAAAGCAGATGGACATGTTTTCTGTATAATACCGTATATATATGGTACATATACTATACTGAAAAAGTATACAGTTTTTTAAAAATGTTAAGTTTGAATGCTAAATATAAATTTACTGTATTTTAAGTTTGAGAAACACTGCTATAGAGTAAGCTGTGTACATTGTGTTTTACAGAGAACTCAAAGTAGAGGATCAGAACAGCAAATTGACATGTTTTCTAAATAGTACTGTACTGTACATATACAGCACATATACTCTACTATAAAATATACAGATTTTTAGAAATGTTAAGTTTAATTGCTAAATATAAATGTACTATATTTTATTAAATTTAATAAATTCGGAGTTCATTTTCATTTCTATACTACAAGTGTTTTCGATAACCACCAACCCTGATTAGTCACCAAAATCATTCCCAAATGGATGATGGCATCTTATCGAAGTTTGACTGTAATATAAAACAGTTATTTTCAGAATTATTATAATTTTATTAATTTTAAAATAATCCTTTTCAGGATTATCATATTTTATCAAAAGAGTTATCATATCACTTCATGTAAGAAAACTGTGAAAATATTTTTATCTAGAATATATAAAATAAAATCAAAGAAAATGATTCAATAAAAATGAATTACAGTATTCCTTTAATATTAAATAAAATAAAAATTTGAATAAAAATATATAAATTATTACATTAAAAAAGTTATTTTTAGTACATTATACACATTTAACATATCAGACTTTCTGTTAACTGCCACTAAGCATTGTTGCTTAATTGAAAGAACTAAGCAATATTTCCATCTTCTTTGTGATTGGTTTAAATGTTATGACATTATGTGTAATGATTTTTCTTGGGGAAACTCTTAGTATACAAACTATAGTACAATGAAGAAATTATTGATACAGTAATGATACTGATGAAGGACATGAATAGATTGAATATGAAAATCTCTTATCTAATAAACTAGAATCTTTAAATAAAATATTGCATTGCTTTGTTTAATTTCTATTCTAACTTCAGTTTTTTTCTTGCATGTTTAAAATATTTACCATATTTGTCAACTTATAAGACACTTCAGTGTGGAAGGCACACACTAATTTTGAAATGATAAATTTAAAGAAAAAAAAATCTATTGTTAACACAATAGAAAATAAAACCAATAAGGAAATATATATGATTATTACTCTTATTATTTTAATATTATTCAACTTCAGATTCATTACTATCATGATCATCTTTATTTTCAGAATGATCATAATAATCAATTAGGGCTTAAATGTATAACTGGAATTCACTTTTTATTCCAACAACAGCTTGGTAATTATTGAAAAGGATACTGATTGTTCATTGTGATATCCATATGATGATCTAAACCAGGGCTGGGGTGTTGGCAGGAAAATGTGCCGACACCAACTCCTCTGATAGTAAACACGCCTGCCAACCCCAATTAGCTGCCAAAATTGTCTCCAAATGGATGGTGGCATCTTATTGGGGTTTATCTTAGTTATTATCAGCCAGTTATTGGGGTTTCACTGTATATTAAACAGTATGCAAGTTTTTACATACCTGAGCTTTTATCTGTAATTCTTTTTGTTTTGTCACAATGGAAAGAATAATATCATCAATGTCACTATCACGATCAGGAAGAGCTTCTGCTTTTATTTGAAGATCTTCAATTGCTTGTTGATGACTTTTAATATCAATTAATACAGCCTAAAAATAAAAATAATTTAAAATTATTTAATATCTTTTATTGATATAATAAATATTTTAGTGATACTATATGCTTGGCTTCTGTATAAATTTCAAATCCATCAAAAATTTATAAAGAATCAATATTATGAAACTACCATACTAACAGTATTGGTAGTTTCATAATATTGGTAAATTATAATATTGATAATTATAGTAAATCCTGAATATTTTCACCAATTTTTATAGCATACCCTATATGTTCTCATCAATTCTTTTTTCTCTTCAAGTGTCGAAACAAGTTTTGGTGCATTTTCTAATTGTTTATTAGTATTTTCAATCCACTGTTGCAATCTCTGAAGTAATTCTTCAAATTCTGACCACAAAAATAACATTGATTGTAAAGAACGGTCTAATTGTGTTGATCCTTCAAAAATTTTGTTGAAAGAAATTTGCAATCTTTGAATAATGGCTTGCATATTTTCCCAACCTTCAGGAGAAGTACCAACTTGTAATTTTTCTCCATACTGAATTGCAGCATTGATTATATTTAAACCTGTACTTTTCATCTGCAATAATTCCTAACAACAAAAATAATTATTAATTCTTAATCTAATTATAATTTTTTAATAAATTTATGAATGTAAAAATTTATCATTTTATTTCATGAAGAAAAATATTTATAAAATTATTATTATTAAAATGTTTGTATCATATAAATACTAGAAAAAAATGAGTTCCTAAATAAAATTTTCTATGTCAGTTTTAAATTTCTGATTTCCATCCTTTCTAATCATTTATATCTAAGAGAATATACCGGTAAATTAAAAAAAGATATATTATCAAGACAAAAACTGCAGGAATCACTGACTAATGTAATCAAATGATTCAGATCTTTTTTAAAATAAGCGAAAAAAAAAACATTCTCTTTTGCCTATTTAAATATTGATAGTATCTGAATATTTCCTAAAATTATCTTCATATTTGAAGATAATACAACTATAATAACAACTATAATAGTTATATACAACTATAATAGTGAATATAAATGAAGATTGTGATCTTATACTAATCCAAACCCTTAAAATAAATAATGAATAATTACCAATATAAATAATGAATAATTATCAGTTATTAGTTATTCATAACTAATATATAAAAATTCATAAAGAACAATAACTATCATTTTATGTTCATTGTTTATCATAAATATTAGATAAACAGATTCCAAAATCATTCACATTTGAAAATACAAAATTGAATTTAATATTATATTCATGTATAGCCTCTCCCAACTTACATAAATTTGACATTATATAAAATATTTTCCATTATTTTTTCAATTTTTTTCAAATATATAGCATTAACAGCTACTGTATTTGTAGCTAACAAGTTCAAACATGTTAATTTATATTATTAAAACTTCATATTATTTAATTTATTTATATTGTTGTGTATTGTTTATTGATCTTAAGTATCATATTATTAGAATGATATAATTTTATACAACATTGTCTCATTTTCAGTCAGGCAACAATATAACACCATAATATTATATAGGTACAATCTTTGTAATCAGCTAGCTTTGGAAGTTTTTAATCCAGAATTTTTATTAAAAATTATTTTTCCAACTTACTTTTTCCATAACCCTTACATAAGGCAAAGAATGGCTGTAGTATCTTTAGGTGCAAATTTTACATTTTACAATTATTTAAGTTTCCTATAATATATCTAGTTGAACTTTATAAGAAATTTTTAAAATACTTTTGACATTCAAATCACAATATATATAAATTTTAAATTTTTATCTTTTAAATTATTTAAATAAATGCTGCTTATAAAAGATGTTTAAAAATTTTTTAACAAACAGGAAAACATTTTTTTATATCTATTAAAATAATTAAATGTTAATATTGATTTTTGTTCAATAAAAGTTGAAAAATTAAAATGATTTTCATCATATTTGGATAAATTTTATATCCTGTTTCAAATGCTAAACCCATAATTATTTTCTAGATAATTAAATTAATAAAAGAAATTTTTAACTAAATAGCATAATTAATCTTTTATAAATAATTAACAAAATATTTTGAAATTTCTCTATTATTTATTTAAATATTATTTTATTTAATTAAATGAAGAATAAAATTAGCTTCAAACCTTATTTTTTCCATATTTAATTTGAAGTGCTTCTCTGTTACCACATGAAAGTACACAAATTTCTGCATAATGTTTTTCTTTTTCTTCTATCCATTTTTCACATTCTGCACACTTTTGTTCAAATTGAATATGGTCATCTACATGCTGTTCACATTTTCTAACAAGTTCCTATCAGAATGTTAAACATTATAAAAAATTTTGAATTAAAGCCTGTTTGAGGGGCTGTTTTAATAAATTTAATATATATTTTAAAATTTATTAGAAACAGCTATCAATTGCTATTTATAAATCTATTTTTTTTTTAAATTATTACTAGAGATTATGAAAATGATCATTTAGAGGAAATTGTATATAAAGAAAGATATGTAATTGAAGAAGGGAATGAATAATTCCTATGGCCCTAGATAGGTTAAAATATTTTAGTAATTTAACAATATATGCATTATGGAAATTTAAAAATAATAATGAAATTTATTTTATGATTATTTGATACAAATGTTGATACTGAAAGAATAATATTTTAAATTTCTGTATGAATTTTGATTACCAATGTCAAAAAATATATTAATTACAAAAAATGCAGCTAATAATTGAAACACAAGGCTTGTTGTTGGAGATTTAAATATTGTATTCAATAAAATGTAATCTACCAGCAAATGAAGCATAATTAGATGTGATAGAATGCAATCATATTTTGTTGCATGTCCAACTTTCTCTTCACATATTACAGCATTTTGATGCAATTAACTTGGAATTTTGTCTTGATGCTTATATTTATTCTGCTAGTGAAGTGGGTTTTGAAAATTAATTTATTTATTTCAATAAATATCATATTATCATAACTATTGAAATTTGAGTGTCAACTTATACACAGATCTTAATTTTTTGTCATTTTTTAAGTACTAAATAAGGAAGGTGTCTTTTGTAGAAATATATTGGGAATACAAAAATGAGAATTCTACTGTTCTTTAAAGTTCAACAAGCAGAAATATGAGCAGCATTATATGGTTTGATATACAGAAAGCTTTCTTTTTATGTCTGATTCTTGTATTTTTGTATTTATTAAGTTTATTATAATAAAGTTGAATATAATAATAAATATTGGTAGTAAAATATCCATAAATTTTGGACATTTCCAACTTTCAACTGTTTCTGACTTACAATGGCAGGGTTTAAAATTCTTGGAACCAAATTCCATTGTAAGTCAAGAACTACTTGCATATCATATCATATATAATTATACAACATATATAATTCATAAAATATATATTTATA
>AYEL01054838.1:0-27841 GCA_000484575.1 Olivierus martensii
TTGTGTGTTTTCTAATAGGAATCGATATAAAAACAAACATGCTGGCTCGAGTTTAATTGAAGGATACAGAGCATTGTAGTCAGCAACCACCATTTGATCTCCATCCTGTAACTGATGTTGGTTTAGTATTTGTAAAAAGTCAGATGCTGATTGTAGAGTATATGGGTAATCCTTCATGATGTTATTACACCATTTTGCAATGACTTTTTCAAGCGGAGTTAAGGGAGATCTAGTTTTATCAACCATTGGGCGAATGCTAATAGGCTGCTTATGCATTTTAACAAAGGCGTACATGGGTGGACATGTTGGGTCTGGAAGCATTCCACATTTCCAAAATGTTGGAAATCCTTGTTTTCTCATTAAGTTCTGGACTCTTTTTTGAAGATTACAAGTTGGATCTTCATTGATAAGTTGGGCGTTGGATGAGGTGATATATTCTATAATTAATTCATTATATTGATTGGATGGCATAATCACTAGTTTCTTTGTTTTATCTTCACGTGTGCATGCGAGATCGTTATGATCTAGCCATCGTCTCACTGCTTCCACTTTAAGAGAGAATCTCCTTTGTTCTGCTATCTTCTTGTGATTGGTTTGGGTGTTACAAGCATGAATGTATGCACTTCTCAATTGGTCTCTTTCTTCGCGAGGTACTTTTGTTAACAATTGTTCGACGGTAGGGGCCATGTCTTTAGGTTTTATATATGCATTAGAATTACATGTTGGCCCTAAAGTTAGCTTTAGGGCCTTTTAAAAATTAGCTTCTTATTAGTAAGTTTCTCAATATATCTACTGCAATTTTTAACTGGTATTGAAAGCAATGAGAAAGTTCTCGCCAACACCGACACCACCCCAGCCCTGATCTAAACTATTTCTTAACTACATTTTGTTGCTTGCCAACTTTCTTGATTTTTCCATGTGCTATATAGTCTTTCAGCTTATAAGATACAGGACGATATTTTAAGATATTTATAAGAAAAAAAATGTATCTTATAAGCTGACAAATTCAGTATATAAATTATTATAATATAACTGGAATTATGATGGTTATAAAATGATCATCATAAATTTTTTATTTCAAATGATTAAAAGCAATTGTACAAAAGTAGATTTAAATTAATTACTAAGATTAAAACATTAGTAATATTTATTTAATAAAAGTAAATTATAAGTTTCAAATAATCAAACTTTTTATTCAAAAATGTTTATCTTATTTATTTGGCTTATAGGTTACTTTTATTTAATATTTACAGTAAGAAGTATTACATAATAATATTTATTTAAAAAAGTTCTTGAATTTTGTTTAAAACTATTATTAATTTCTTATTCTATGTGATGTCTATGAATATTTGTTTTTGTCATAGCATCATTTAAAATGCCAAGTTATTTTTAATTTGATGAGAGATAATGTGAATTTTTTTTATGAATTATTACTTTTTGTAATATATTGTAATTTTGACAAATTATAAAAGCATATAAATTATTATTTTTTTTATAAATTATAATGTTAAAATATAACATCACAAATTAGTTATAATGGGAATTGATTACAATATTGGTATGCTTTTCTAGAGGGCAAGATGTTTATGCTTATTATATAAATGACAAAAAAAGAATCAAAACATAGAAAGTTATGTCAATTTATGAAATAATTAATAAACTGTATAGCATTTATTTTGAAAAAATACAATAAGCTAAAATATCTACTATGCTATATTAGTATCTATCTCAACGTTTAAGGAAGCATATAATAATGTTATATGCTTCCACAAACATACATATGATATATATTTTATTTATGGATATAATACTGATTACAATTATTTGTCCTGCATTATCCTATAAAATATGAAATCATTTTACATTAATTTATGTTTCCATAACAATACAAATTCATTTTAATAAGGATTCTTTGACCAAAGAAATGTAAACATAACAAACTTAATATCTAATGTCAATACTTTATTTGCTGAAACTTACATTAAATACTATGTTCTGATTACAACTATGCAAAATCAAAGAATAATGATTATTTCATATGTGGAGGACATGGAATTCAAGTCAGATATAGTGTGTCACTTCTCATCTTAACAAAATTTAAGAAAGGAATGTGGAGGGAGAGTGATACCTTAGAAGGAGAAATAAATGATAAAAAGTATCACACCATCCAGCATGGAGATTCTTATCCTCTAAAACACAAACTACGAAAAAATAATAAACAGGAGATAAGGTGACAGAGAAGAGTTTTGTTACATACAAGTATCATGAAAAGGTGAGATTAAAAAAAAAAAAAAATGAATGAAAGACATTAGTGAGAAAATATTCTGTCTATCTCCAGGAAAAAGATGAAATAAAGGGTCAGTTGGTTTGCCCAGACTTTCTTGCATTCAGAAATTTTGTCTTCAGACTTCAGAGAGCAAGAAATGTCAGAAAGTCATCTCAACTGGAGAATTGATAATTTCAAAAATTCAGTTATTGTATTATAGTCCTTATGCTAAGAGTTTTTCCTTCATTTTTAACCATTGAGAAAAAGTACTTACAAACAGTCATACCAGCAATAAAAGAGTTATAGTGAGTTTGTTTATTTATTTTGATGCCATTGTTTTTGGTTTATGATGGAGACTAATTTGAGTGTAGGATGTGGATAATCAATTTATTATCAAGAAAAAGATTATTTACTGTATTCATCAATATTTTAAAAACAAGAGTAATTTTTTCTGTTCTGTGTCCAAGACATAAGTGCTTTGGACAGCTATTAGGAAAAATAGGAACAATATTTCAAGAAAAAGAAAGATTGTTTCTTGTGCTATGGAATAAGAAGAAAAATAACTGTTTCAATAGAGACACCAAGAGAAGATATTTACCTGACTGTCATTATAATCTATAGACATATAGACAGTGTGTGAAACTGTTTTTGCCCAATTAGAAAGGTAATTATCTTCTCTAAAAATTATTATTCGGCTTATTAAATTTTGTAAGAAATCTCTATTAAAGGAGGTTATTGGTTATTAAATTGTAGTCACTGGTATTAGAAAGTCTCATTACCTGTCCTTATCCATTGTGCCACATATCGTATTTAGGTCAAAAGCCTGTATGAATATGTTCACCAGTCCCCCACATAATCAATACTCAACTTAAAGTGAAACATCTTTTTACTATTGTTTCATTATTTAGATACTTGCTGATTTAATCTTACTATTACTACATATAAAGAATAATGCAATAATTTTCATTACCAATATATGTCAGAATGCTTTCTTTATACATTCCAATATATTTTTTTATTTAAATATGGATCTCAAAGATGGTAAGTGATACTTTATCATATGGTAATTTGGCAAACTTAAGTGCTTATTCTTTAACAACTATTTTTAATGTTGCATCTTTTTGACAGTAGTACTGTAAAGTATACTCCCATAAAGTATACTCATATATATATATATATATATTGACTTACATAAATTGGGGATTTTCTGTACTCTTATTTAATAAATTATTTATTTTCAGATATGACTATCAATCATGTTAAAATTACATTAAGGCAATTAATCTGATACAAAGTGATATCTAGACAATTTACAAATTTAATAAAATTTTTTAATTAATCAATTATTTTACAGTTAAAAAGTTATCTATAAAATTTCTTGAAAAATAAATACAGTCGATTCTGTTTAATTGGGCTGCCAGTTAATTGGGACAGCCACTTAATTGGGCCAAATGTCAAAGAACAGAAACCAAACTAATAAAGTAATACATAATTTAAATGTTTAATTGGGACAGTAGCAGAAGAGGAATTTAGCGATTTTTGACATATTTTAGAGATTTTTTGAAAGTATATCAACACTACGTATACTAATATTTGGCAACACTAGTGTGATATGAATCAGTTATCTATTGTTATGTGTCTGCTTAAGAGTCTACCGTTATTATATACTGTATTGTACCTAGTGATATTCATTTACAGTGTCAATTTTATTTAAAATTTTTAAATCATTGCAAAGATGCCAAGAAATGAAATTGTAAAATTTATCATGTATGTATTGTTTTTTCTTCACTATTCATAATACAAATATTTTCTGTATTTTGGTTTAATAAAGCATTAAAATAGGTACTTAATTATTATTTTTTTCACCTACTTGTTTATTTACCAACATATTACATATTTTACTTAAACTACTAGTTCAGAGTCAATACAGCACTATCAGCAAGTATTAAAGCGTTTTATGTAGCAGAAGAGGAATTTAGCGATTTTTGACATATTTTAGAGATTTTTTGAAAGTATATCAACACTACGTATACTAATATTTGGCAACACTAGTGTGATATGAATCAGTTATCTATTGTTATGTGTCTGCTTAAGAGTCTACCGTTATTATATACTGTATTGTACCTAGTGATATTCATTTACAGTGTCAATTTTATTTAAAATTTTTAAATCATTGCAAAGATGCCAGGGCCAAAATAGATTAGTCCCAATTAAGCGGAATTGACTGTATATTGTGAGAAAAAACTTATGCATAAATGCAAATCTATTTTTTATGAATTATATTAATTAATATTTTATATTCAAAATTTTTAAAGTTGAATCTTGTGTTAGAATTGCAAAATATAATTATGTAGTTTATGTAAAATTTAAGTTTATCAAAAGTTATAAATTTAAATATCTCAAAATCAATATAAATTGGCTTATGACAATCTAGTTGTTAGTAGTTCATATAATAAAGTTGATGGTTAATAGTATATGTAAATTTATCTATATTATAAATGTTTTATAAAGCTATTAATTTTTAAATTAATAGCCTAAAAATTTTTTAATAAAAAAGAAAACTTTTTAATTATACCAATATTCAAAAAAAATAATATTAAAGTGATTTACAAAATATTGATCTATCATTTAACTAAACAATAATAACAGAAAAACTGAGAGAAATGAAAGAGAAATAGATACAGATAAAATTCCATTATAACAAAATTTTCGATATAACAAAGCTATAATGCACAGTATGTACAGTACAATATTCATAATGGTAAATTTAATAAAATGGTAAAAAATATGAAATTCCATTTTAACGAAATACCAGTTATAATGAAATGAGGCAATGATCCCACGGATTTCATTATAACAGAATTTTGCCTGTATAAATTTTTCTAAAACTTTTTACCTTATTAGCCAAATCCAATAAATCACTGCTATTACCACTAATAGAACCTCCTGCTGCTTCAATTAATTTCTGCAATGTGTTAGGTTCTGGACTGAGATCACGTGCACCAGAATCAAATTCCCAACTTTCATGCTTTCCAGATGCAGCACCTGGTAAAAATAATTTATACGCAAAAAATGAAATATAAATATTTTATTTTAATTAAGAAAATATCAATAGTATAAAATCAATTAAAAAAAAGCTAAAACAGAAATATGATGTTCATCATTCATTCTTAAAGTGATTTCTTGGTTGCTCTAATTAAGCTCAATCCAAAATATAGTAAAGCTTGTATGCCAAATTATATGTAAATTTTAACATACAGTGGTACCTTGGTTAATGACGGTAACCCATTCCAGGATTACCGTCGTTATCCAAGGCGCAATTCCCCATAGGATTTAACTGAAAATTGATTAATTCGTTCCACTTCTTTCCACAACCATAGTAAATAAAAAATGCAGATAAAACTCATTTAAAATATCCTAAAAATATGAAAAAAATATTTATTTTTCCATATTTGCTACAAAAAAATTTACATTAATGAAATGAATTGTTCATGAGAACAGTTTTTAATTATCAATCTTCACCAGAAGGACAATTGGGCTCACTTCAGAGTTTTTTGATAAACGAATCTCGTAAACACTGATTAGCAGCTTATAGATTCAACGATTATTATACAGGTAACGTAAACAGTTGGGCTCACTTCGGAGTTTTTTGACAAACGAACCTGTAAACACTGATCAGAAAGACAATTTGGCTCACTTCGGAGTTTTTTGACAAATGAACCCGTAAACACTGATTAGCAGCCTATAGAGATTTGATTTTGCCTTTTGATGGCGAACGAAAAATGATTATTATATAGAGATAAATACTGATTAGCAGCTTATAAATTCAATGATTATTATATAGATAAGATTTGATTTTGCCTTTTGATGGCGAACGAACTACTGATAAGCAGTTTATAGATTCAACTCTTATTATACAGATAAGATTTGATTTTGCCTTTTGATGGCGAATGAACAAACACTTCGCCGATTTATTGTCTATATCAGCGCTTCTCAAACTTTTCCACTTGGCGACCCCTTTTTCCTTGAGAAAATATTTTCGCGATCCTAGGTATATAGAGGTATATAAACTAGGAATACGAATTAAAACATTTGCTAATTTTTGCGACCCCCAAAATTTTGTTACGTGACCCCATATGGGGTCAGGACCCACACTTTGAGAAGCACTGGTCTATATGAACTGTAGGATCTCGGACAGACTTTTTTTCCTTCTAATGGAATCCAAAACTGCGACGTCAGACCACTTGCAGGTGTCAAGTAATATATAACACAAACAAACAATAGAATGCAACGTCACACCACTCGCAGGTATCAAGTAATATATAACACAAACAAACAATAGAATCAGACTTTTCGCGAATTTAAATAAAAATCATCTAGAAATCATCTTTAAGAAACTAAAAACCAGTGAACTGTTGCACGTCTATTTTTAATTAATTAAATAATTTGTTTTCGAAACTAAAAACTAATGAACTGATGCACATCTATTTTTAATTAATTAAATAATTTGTTTTCATCCTAAATGTTAATTATCATTTACTTAAATATATTTTTATATGATTATAGTTTTATTCTTAATTATCATTTACTTAAATATATTTTTATATGGTATAATTTTACTAATTTTAATAATGATATTGTCTGATTTGAATTGTGATAAAAAAAAATAATGCTTAACAACTGAGCTAACGAATCATGTGAAGCAATGACGAGCTGTTATAGAACTCTATTTTGTCAGAAGTTCACATAATCAGGAGTCGTTAACCAAAGCCATGTCGTTAACCAAGACATTTTTTCTTTCAAAAACTCATTGTTAACCAAAGCCGTGTCGTTAACCAAGACATTTTTTTCTTTCAAAAAACTCATCGTTAACCAAGTGTTAATCAACGACAGCCTTTTTCTTTCAAAAACTCGTCATTAACCAAAGCCGTCGTTAACCAAGGTTCTTACAGCCACTCATTGTTAACCAAGTACGTCGTTATCCGAGGCCATCGTTGACCAAGGTACCACTGTATTCTCAAATGCTTTCTCAGGTCATTGATAAAGATTATAAATTAATTCATCTAAGCAACTGTTTAAAGAAAATGCTTATAAGTTTATAATAAATTTCCATAATAGTAGCTTTCTTAGTAATAATTAAAATAGTGCTCTTTGGTGGAATCTTAAATGGGACTTTAATGTGATATTCACATTTAAATTTCTAAAATTTAACAAATATTATATAAATACTGTTTCAGTTAGTATATAAATACTGTTTCAGTTTCAAATATACTAGTTTTCAGTTCTTTAAATTATAATATATTTATATATTTGAACATTTATATTCTATGAAGTCAATTAATCATAAGTTACATGTAATTACATGAGAGAAGAAATAAAAAACATTACTTCAACAGGAGACACAAATCAATTATTTTTTACTTAATATTAATTAAATATATTTTTCATGTGATAAACATTATATAAGGCCAAGAAAAGATATTTGATGCTTAGGGATATGTAATAATAGATTTTATTCAAAATATCAACGATACTATTTGAATAACTGTATATATTTGGAATATAATAAACCCTTGAAGTTACATTATAGATTGTTCCAAAGCTATCAATGTTATTCAAGATGACAATTTGACATAAACTGAATCAGATTTTCCTATAAATAAAGTTAAAATGGAGTGATTGGTTCTGGATAAAAATTTTTGAACAAGAAAATCAAATATACTTATTCTGTATTTATTAAAGATTTACAAAAAATATAAAACATGACAAATCAAATAACAATTTAACAAAGAAGTGACATTCTCTCTTGAACTATAGCCAGCTCATCTGAATGATATGAAAACTTCAATAAAGAAATCCTTAACCATAACTTAAGTAAGTTGGCTGGATTGGCTGTATGGAAATGTTTAGGCTTTTCATTTGAAGGACCCAGGTTGGATCCCACACATCCTTTAGAAAATTTATTCATGAGTTCTTCTTTTCTTGTTTTATGTTGCTTTCCTGTTGGAAGTAACTAAACAACAGGGATATTCCAACATTCACCACAAGCTAACTATAACTGTAATGGGTCAGTTATGAAATAAAACATTGGTTCAATGAATCAAGCTAAAAATTTATTGAAGAAATCAGGAGGTATGGAACCTGGAATTGAACTCAAATTTTCCAGGATGAAATGCAACACAATTCCATATAATTGACTCATTTTTCCCTCTAAATTAATGGAAAGGAGTTTCAATTTTCATCCAGAAGCCAAACTCAAATCCAGGTCCTAGCCCAATAGATGGAGTTAGGTAGTGTTTTGGAACAAGGCAACTTATATGTTTGTGAGATGCAAATTACTCTCAATTTACATACCAATTTATTGATAACATAAAAGCAGCATAATTTTATTATTAGAGATAAGATATATAGAGATTAATTTGTTCACTTTGATTAATAAGTTGGGTCTGGGACAATAATATAAGTGAAGGACAACATAAATCAGAGATTCCTTTACATTAAATAAATATATAAGAATAGTCTTTTTATGCATTTTATATATTTCATATGATTTTCATATTGTATAAAATATATATCACAAAAAATAAATTTTATTTTAAGATATATAATAACATTTACGCAACATTCAATTGACACTATTAGAATATATAGGAATACCTCGATTATCGCGGTTTCGATTATTGCGATTCTGGATTTATCACAGTTTATAATTTGATACCAAAATTGAATTACTGCGCTCCAAATTCGAATTATCGCGGCCGCGAGATGTAGCCCAATACATATGCAACCAGAATTATATTTAGTTCGAGTCGCCACTCTCCAAGTAGTGCTTCATTTTATCCGATCGTGCCTGCTCACCATTCACCAATAACTATTCACCTCTACTTGAAGCACATGTGGATATTTATTTCTCTTCTTATTTACCCCTACAATGAATGCTAAAAGAAACAAGGATGATATCAAGACTATAGCTATCAAAAAGAAATGTAGAGATCAATCTGGAAGATTAGCCTGCTAAACACATTTCTTTTTTACCTTATACATAAAATTTAATTAATATACGTTCAATATATTTCTTTTTTACCTCATACATAAAATTTAATTAATATATTTGAAAAATCCTTGGCAATGATCATTATTTCACAGCATCATTTATCCCAATTATCGTGGATTCGATTATTGCAGTATTTTTCGTGGCAACATTAACATTATTTATCCCGATTATTGCGGTATTTTTCGTGGCAACATTAACCGCGATAATCAAGGATAGTTCTAATCATTTAGAAAATATAGGATGATTATTTTTCAGCTAATTGTTTGTAAAACTTGCTAAAATCACAAAACAGTCACCAAAAAAAAACACATGTATCAGATATGAACTCTCACCGCAAATAACCTTTTTAATTATAGGTAAATAACAAAAAAAATTACATTATTTATGATAATTTATTTTAAAAGAAACTTTAAAAATTATATAGAAACAAAATTAGATTTTAAGTTTGTAACATGATAAATAGACATTAAAATAAAACACAACAAATTTTTTTACAAACCAATAAGTAATGCAATTGTTAGTTTGTAAAAACACGTGCTGTCTGTTATTTTTTGTGCTTGAACAAAAACTGTTTTTTATTTTAGATATATATATATAAATATATTCATTCTGTTATGTTAGTTAAGCCAAAATATTCTCATGGAATATTTTTATCTGGCAGCGGCGACTTATAGAGCCGCCATCATCAAAGTCTGACCAACACCCATGCTCATGGAATACTTTTATCTGGCAGCGGCGACTTATAGAGCCGCCATCATCAAAGTCTGACCAACACCCATGATGGGGTCAACTGGAAGATTGAAGAATGGATTTCAGTGGTCCAGACCCAGATCCCTCCTAAAAATTGGAGGAGTTGGACCCCTGGATGGTAAGCCACAGTTTTACCACGCAGCCATCCGGCTGATCTGTCATTTGGTCAGTCCGCGGGTCTCACAGTTTTTTCTGTGAAGTGTTCATTATCCGAATATAAAAATCTTTCAAAAAAGTGTTCGTTATCCGAACTGTTCGTTAATCGATCACCCACTGTATTAGGGATGTTTTTAGAAGCAAAGCATTATCCTGATCAATTTTAATGTCATATTTGATGAAATGCATAGTAAGGCCCTTAATATGCATTTCATCAAATATGACATTAACATTGTAGTGTTCTGACTACATAAGCTTTGTCTATATTCTTTAATTCTCATTCTGAGATTACAAGAAGTATATCCTATACAGTAAAAGCCGCTTATTAAAATCATTTTGGGACCATCTATTTTGATAACAATAACCGACTGATAACATTAAAGTTCAGTATTTTCAACAGCACTAACCAGCAGTCAAGAAAACAAGTTTTATTACTTAAACCAAACCAAATAGACAACACTGCACATGTACAAAGAAAGAAAACATCCTGGTGTAGAAAGGAACTCCATGGCACACACTCACACGATCTTCAGAAATTCTTCATTGACGCCAAAGCATCAAAGAGCTGGTTAGTCAGGGGGGATCTATTTACAGAAACAGAAGGGTCTATAATAGCAATACAAGACCAGGTAATAAACACAAAAAACTACAGAAAACTGAGAGACAGCACATTAACAAATGACACATGTAGGAAATGCCACATTGCACCCGTGCGCATTAACAAACACCACATGTAGGAAATGCCACATAGTACCCGAAACGATTCAACACATTACATCTGGTTGCAAGCTACTTGCACAAAAGATTACCTGCACAGACACAAGCAAGTAGTAAACATAATACACCAAAAGCTTGCAACCAAACACAAATTAAAAAAACACATTTACACCATACTACAAATACATACCAGACAATCCTAGAAAACTCAACACACAAGATGCATTACGACAGAACAATCCTAACAGACACACAATCCTAACAGACAAAACCATACACCACAACAGACCAGACATCACTCTAGAAAAGCAAAACAAAGTTACCTACAGGAATACCTCGATTATTGCGGTTAATGTTGCCACGAAAAATACCGCAATAATCGAAAATTCCACTCTTACAAAACAATAATAATAATAAATACTAATAATAATATTAACATTACAACATAATAAAGTAAAAATCATAATGATATTAATAAAAATACAACATTAAAAACTCGCCGACGGAGAATGCATGACGTCATCAAACATCATAAAAATCATTTACACATACTAATAATACCTGTATCACATGATTGCCAATGACGGAGAAGGTGGAAGTAAGTTAACTTTTAAACTAAAATATAATACGTTAACATATAGGAAAATAACGATAAATAAATAATAGAGTGCATAATAAAATAAAAATAGGACAGGTCCAAGTTAACTTCCTCACAAGCACTTCTCTGATTGGTAGTGTCTGCAGCTAGTCGCTGTATAGAAGCGCAAACGTTGGGAGCTAGCAACGTCTACGTTTCTAACAAGTGGCTGCAAGGTCAAGTTCCGTTGCTATGGAAACGAGCTCCTTTCTGCGTTTGCTGCAGACTTCACCCCAAGTGGGAATCCGCCTTTACTATTAGTTGAAGGCGAGCGACGCAATGCGATAATCGAAGCGTTTAATACGCAGCCAATCCGGAGATCAGTGGGGCTTGGACGGCCGGATTGACCGAGTGGAAACGCTTCGGCTTTCATTCTAGAGGACCCGGGTTCGAATCTCGGGTCCCATTCCTTGAAAATGTTTATCGCGGGGTCCGGGCCTGGCCCGTCGATTCCCATCCTCCACCATCCGGCTGACCCCTCCGCAGGAGTGGGCAGCCTGTGGAAGTGCTTGTTTCACCCCGCTACATAGGATTCTTCCAGAATGGAGGGTGGCGTCATGTGTTGACAAAAAAGTGGGGTTCGGCCTCTTCATTTAAGGCTCATCCATAAACTATGCCACGCTATTTCGAATACCTTCTGACTCCATCTCTCCCCTTTTATTTTTGTCACACCAAGCTTGATCTCCTGCTTTTTTCATATGTTTACGCCCCTTTACAATCGGAGATTACTAAGGGGCGGGGCGAGTTCCGACCACGGGCTGCACCCACACCTGTGGAGAAGGAGGGGAATGGCCGGGCCGGCCCAGCACATCGAAAAAACTTTTCAGGATATACTGGACCTGGGACGCGAATCAGTCCTCCTGAGTGGCACGCCAATGCGTTATCACTCGGCCATCCGGCCGCCTTTGATCTCTTGCTGTGATGTCACAAATTTGAAGAACATCTCTTCTACTTAAAAATTTTTCATCCGATTTTATATAAAAATAAAAAAAACATAAAATAGTTAAAAATAAGAATTATTTTACTATAGTACTTTGTTACACATACTGTATTCTTTAACTTACAAATAAATCTTCAGTGTCGGCCGGATTGGCCGCGTGGAAATGCTTCGGCTTTCCACTCTGGAGGACCCGGGTTATCCGACATAGCACTTTTGCTCTGGAGTTATTCCTTGCTCACACTGACATAACCCAATATAATAATAATGAAAATTAAAAATAGTATATATATTTAAAACAATATTAAAAAATGTAAAAACATTTTATTCTATAATTTTTTTTTAGCAAATATAAATTAAAAAAGTATGTTGAATAATTACCTCCAGGGAGAAATTCCATAACCAGATATAAATTCATTATATCTTGGAAACTATAATACATTTTTACTACCCACTGATGATCAGCTTCAACTAAAATGTCTCTTTCTGCTCTAACATGAGCTACCTAAAATATACAATAATTCAACTTAAAATACTGTTTAATAGTTCATTAAATATATGTGATGAATTAAATACAATACAGGTAGTCCCTGACTTATGATGGGGTTCTGTTCCAATATCTCTGTGAAAAGTCAAGGACTTTTTTTAATTTTTGATTTGTTTGCTTTCTGTTTTAATATTTTCATAAATAAGGTTTCTATTTAATTTAAAACAGCTAAACTTAAAATTTTATTGTCTTTTTTTACATTGGAATTTTTGTCAATAGTTTTATTTCTCTTACTGGACAATGTAGAGTTATGACAAGATACTATAATAAAACTTTGCTTGCCAACTAATGGCAATGCTGCAATGAATATACAAAAGCAATGTAATATATGTGTACATATGCTAATGGAAAAGTTGAATTAGAAAATTTTTAGTAATAATTTTTGGCCATTGTAAATGCAAATCACTGTAAATCAAGTCATCTTATGATAATCTGTATATTGGTATAAATGCTATTTATTTCAAAAACTTTACATAACTTTCATATACCAAAAAATATTATTTATTATTATTATTATTATTATTATGATAGATATATTAAATATTTGTTCTAAAATTAAACACAAATAATTTATATATCATAATTTGAGTTTTTGCCATTTTTCACTATTAATTTCAATATGCAATTTAGTGAAATTAACTTTAGTCAATATCCTCTTTCATATATTTCAAGAAAAAAATATTGATTAATATATAATATTAAATACCATTGTTACCGTCAAAACCCGATTTGCCTAGTTGAAACTAGTTGGGACAAAGCCTGTTCATGAATACTAGTATTAACTAGTCGATACTAGAATTCACTACATTTGTTAGAAACTTCTTTTTTTCACTAAAACTTCTCTAGTTAAAACTCGATATGCCTAGTGAAAACTAGTATTACCTAAAATTTCTTTTATGAGGATAAGCCTGATATCTACCTAATTGCGCATTCATGAGTTAGGGAGAAAATAAAAACATAGTAACTGAAATCTACAAAATAAATATATTTATGAATATAGTAACTGAAATTTACAGAAGAAATATATTTATGATGCACGTTATTTGTTTCTGCACAGAAAACTGTTATGATATTTAGAATCGAAGAATTCCCTTCTTCTTGCACAAGCATCCTTTTGAAATACAATCTTTCTTGCAAACACAATATACGAATCCTTGTGGTGCTATCGCTGATTTCCTAGCTGCCATCCTTAAAGAAAAATCTATAACTGATATTTCTTCAGGCATCAGGAACTTCTCCCAACAAACGTCAAATTCCGATCTACAAAAAATATTTTTTGATAATCCTATTTTGGCACTCTCTAAATATTAATAAATACATAAAAAATATAAAATATACCTGCAATATAATTTATCCACCTTTCCATCCTTAGTTCCGATCTGTGCAGATCTTCATTTTTGCCCAGCATAACTCTGATGATATTTTGAAAATCTGCCTTTGCTCTGTCCATAGCTGGGATTGGGATTATGATATTATTTCCTACTTCAAGCAGGGGGTGGGTGGCATCGGAGATTCGTTTCATTTTCATGGCCTGTTTAGACAAATTTTTGTGAGCTTCTCTTCTGGCTGATGTGATATAAACTCTACAGGGATCAGCCTTATGTTCTTCTTCAGCAGGGATGGGTCTCAACTTGATTCTGTCGCACATTCATCTCTTCAACGACTCTCAGGAGTTCATCCTCATTTTCAATGTTTTCGAGAATACCTGATGACAATGCTGAAGTCACGAATCCTACTCTTGGTCTATTCCGAACATGGCTCAATTGGGTGACTGTTTTATTCCAAAATTAAAAGGTTGTTTTTTCATTCTGGAATAAAAACTGAACAAACTAACTGGTTTTAACTAGTAAAGACTATAAATAATTGCAAGCAAAGCAATTTTTCCGTCAATTCCAGTTTTCCCTAAAATGTCTTAGTGAATTCTAATATTGACTAATTAATACTAATATTCACAAACGAGCTTTGTTCCAACTAGTTTCAACTAGGCAAATTGGGTTTTGATGGTAACACCATCACATTAAAATGAGTTTGTTCATTGTAAACATATAAACTTTTAATATAAAAAAAATAGTTATGGAAAAACTTGAAAAATTGAAATTAGCAATTCTCTTTGTTTTATTCATTATTATTTCAAGGAGTTTTTTTTTTTTTACTTTTCTTTAATATCTTCTTATTAATAATCTACCAACTTCCATTTCTTTTATTTTGAAAAGGCATTTTATTTATAATCCTCTTATTAATTATTCATATCCTATAGAACATCATAAATTGGAAATTAAAACTCTGGAATTATAAAGATGTGCCACTTTTTGAAAAGTATTTTCTAACTTTTTATCTTAGTCTATTCTATTTTGATGCAAACTACTGTATTTCATAATTCAATTTTAGAAAATTTTCTGGCTGTAAATCTTAGAATCAATTTACTGCCAGAAAATTAGAATAATTCAATCATCATTTTGTTTATTTTTCCATTGTTGAAAATTAGTATATTTTAAATCACTGGATACCATTATCACTTAGTGCTTAGTTAAACAAGTAGAGCTCCTTGAGTTATGAATATTCTAGTTACAAATACGAAATTTCATTTTTAAATTTCAGAAAATTCAAAAATTCTTCAATAATTTCAATTATTTATTATCAGGCCATCCCATAAATAATGTTGTATTTTTGCATGTATGAAGAAAAACAAAATTTATCTGAACAGATCTTTTAATCACCATAATAAATGTCCCAGTACTTACAACTTTCTCCCAGAATGCCAGATTTGAAGAAGTCATGGTTTTTTTATCCAAAAAATTCAGACAGGGTTCAGTGCACTTCCTTGACATTTTTGAAATTTTTCCCAATAAGTGTTCAAAACTGCAAAACATATGGTAATCAAATGGTGAGAGATCAGGGAAATGCTGGATGGGAAAGTTTTTCCCATCCAAGCTCCTGTAAATTGGCACAAGTCATTCTGTCTGTGTGTTGTTTCATGTTATTCTGTTGAATAACCTTGACTTTATGATTAAGAGTTTTTCCTGCAAGGCAGTGCAAAGATGCTCTAGCTGCTGACAATAAATCTTCCCTGTAATTATTTGGTTCAGAGGCAAAGCCCAATATCCCACCAAACATTCAGCAAAATCTTATGTAGAAAATGACCTGATTTGGCCACTACTGCAGACACAATCTGTTTAGAAAGTCACTAATGTTTGTGCTTAATGTTGTGATACAAAATCCATTTTTCATCTCTCATAAACACTCTACAAACACAGCTTCCTCTTTTCACAAAAGAGCAAGATAGTGCAAATGTTCAATGCTGTCACAGATTTTGTGGCATGAGCTCATAAGATACCCCTTTACCCAGTTTTGATTTATAACAAAGGTCTCACAGATGCCTATGAATAGTTGAATGGGATGAATAGATGATTGTGGCCAATTCCTTGAATGTTGCCTCTAGATCAGGGGTAGGAATCTGTATTCAATTCAGAGTCCCTGTGGGACTCTGAATTGAATCCAGATTCTCAAGATGATAAGCACCTGTTTTACACCAAGCAATTTATGTGCTTATTCTTTAATACAGTGGTGCCTCGCAATTCGACACTAATCCGTCGCCGAAGTAATATCGAATTGAGAAACTGTCGAATTGAAGGACAATATTTCCCATATAAGACTAAAATAGATTAATTCGTTATCGGTCCCCATCCCATTCTCCTAACTGGTGAGGTGAGAGAGATATAATAAAGTAAATAATATAGTGTATGTGTTTTACTATTGTATAAGATACTCTGTGCGCACATTGTTGTACTATAATAATAATAATAGCTCTATAACGGATCGAAGAACACTTGTTGAACTTTATTTTATGTAATCAATTAAGCCAAAAAAGTGAAGTGAAATTATTTACACTTATAGTTAATGTTGCCAATTTCAGTTTACGGAAAATCACGAAGTACTGGAGCAAGATTAAGATTATTTTTATATCAAAAATAATTTTTAATTTTTTTCAATAAAGGCAATTATAAAGTAGCTAATTCACTTTATCAGCAATTTTAAATTATATATTTTGTCATAAAAAAAAACATTAAAAATCACCCAATCTGGCAACAGTAACACCCCGCCATTCGTAAAGGCGAGATGTGAGGTGAAACTACCTAAAGGCTCCGTGAAGTTTTGAAAAGCAGTCATATTTGTCTGTATGAACTGATTAAATCAAAAACTTATGTCGATCTAATATTTATTAATTAAAAAACGTACACAAATCAGATTTTTCCATTTAAGTCGAATCTGCATTATTTTAAATGGAGAGCAAGTGTTTTATATTCGTATTTTCTCATTTTTTGCCTAAATTTCGGTGAAAACAAAACAATAAACGAACGATTAATAAATGATGTTTATTTTAATATATTTAACTGATACTTTAGTATTACCTGCGATATTTTTTAGATTTAAATACGGTATTTTATAGCGGTGTATCGATTTTAATGACAATAACCGAAATTCTGATTACTATAAACAGAGTGTTCATAATGCATTTTAATATGGACGATATGGATAAATTTTGATAACATTAAACATTTGATAACAATATCTGCATTTACAATAAGTGCTTCTACTGTATATGCTTCATCTTTAAGAAGATCTACATTTCTAATAGGAATTTTGTAAACATCTGGCTGGTCAGTGAGAGGAAATTTATCCATCTCATTATGCAGCAAATTGAGGGCATATGTTTCTGTTCAAAGGCAAGTTTATGGACAGTTGATTACAAAATGGTTTTCCTCAGGTTTCTGACGGAAATAGTGAGTTCAAGTTTATTGTACATGTTATTTTGCACGGGGAGGTTTTTCACTGTGTCTTTTAAATTTGCTATAAGAATTTGACTAGAATATGGTTTCTTTATATCGATCTGCATAGTGGGTGTTGTATATGAATAAGTGTTTAAATAAGGCTGCCATTTTATGATTTCATGCAGCAGATGAAGCTGCTGGGATAAAAATAGGAGTATATGAAGCTTTCCTATCATAGTGGAGTATTCTGCATTGATGATATCAATATTGATATTGAGATAGTGTATATGTGATTATCTACTTTGATCTAATTTAATGTGTAAGCCAACAGAGGTATCACTAAGCCTGTTAGTAATTTCACTTTTGTTCTTTGCCATCCCAAAAAACTCAATTTTCAGAAAACTTGTAATGAAATACAATTTATATAATAATTTGTTTATCCTCATTAGTGTCATGTACAACTTTTGACTAAAATAGCTCAAAGACTATACAGTGAAACTTTATAAATCCTTTTGATTTGAGTTTCTATGAGCTGAACTTAGAGTTTGTGACTATTAACTATTTTTTTTAAAATATCCATTCTAAAAAAATATTAAAAGATATAAAAATATTGCATAATTTTATAACTTATTCTATAGATGGCACAATATGTCCACCTGAGATATGGGCTTTATGGTAGGTTAAGTTAGGTCTTATCTTTCAGATGATAATTATGCATTAATTAGTAAATAAGGAGGATATATAGTAATCAACATAACATAAAAATCAATAACTTTTACAAACATTTTTCATTTTAATGTATCTATTTTTTTAATCAACGACGTTTGTGACATGATGCTGTTTCTCCCTTTCTAATCTGCTATTTACCACTGAATACTTTTATCAAATAATTTTAGGGAAATTTAGCAGAGGTGAGTGAGTAGTTGATCAATCATCAATTAGTCCAATTACAGTCGTTTCCTCATCCATCCATTTCAATTGGCAGCTCATGCCTGTAATTGAAATACCAAAATACATATTCCATAGAGTCTAACGTCCTCGGGATGTTCTCGGAAAGAGATTTAGACTTGGAAGTAAGAAGGTAATCGGGTAGTGGTCTATGGGGACAACTTAGATCTGTCACATACCCATTGCAACACTCGTTTTATGTGAATTCTTAAATTTTCTATGAGATTTCTCAGTTGGTCAAGATATTTGTCAATATATAGTCATGTGTCAAAATTAGAAAGTTCTATTGGTGAAAAAATTTGCGATGGACTCTATACGCCAATGATCATTTCTCCGAATAAAAAATTAGCACATGTAGATTGATTATCAGTTAGACTGAAGAACAGTAATAAAATAACAAAAGAAGAGTAATAGACACAAAAAATACACAAAATAACTTGCGTGCAAGATGATTTTTAAGCCGCAAGATGGTATAATTTTAATTTTATAATGTCCAATAATAGTAGTACCAAATGAAAGAAATCAATCTAGAAGTCAACGATCACAAAAAAAACAGGAGTCAAATCAGTGATATATTTGAGTAGATTGCTATAATAATGACTATTTATTAGAGTTAAAAATCCACCCTACAGACACACAATTTAATACACAGTCATCAATTCCAATGTGTTAAAGATTCGTACGAAAAGGTATGCATATTTTTACAATAGTACCAAATTTCACCTCATATTCTTTTATGAACTTTAACATATAGATTCTCTTTCATTTGGTACTACTTTTGCAGGCTTTATAATCATTACAATTATATCTATAGTAATGTATTTGAACGACTTTAAATCCACCATGTACTGACATCATATTTTTGAGCAAGAAAAACAACTGAATTTTCTGTTTCTAAACTGTACTATCATTTGCCAGGGGATAGTGTGTCTAATGATATCAAGAAAGATTAAGTGGAGGTTCATGGCAGTGTGCTTCAAGGAAGAAACAATTTCAAATAAACAGTGCATGCAGGGCAGATGAGAGAAGAAGGATGATGGGGTAAAATTCTCCAGGCCCAGGATTCAAAGGGGCTGACATTATCCTAAAATTCTTTTTATGTGCTAATTAATCGTAGAAGGAAGGGTCTGAAGTTTAGCGTCCTGAAGTGGGATAATAAATTGCCCCAACCTTATAATTTTAAAATTAGTCACCCACGTAAATTTTTTCCTGGGCCCAGTGACATTTTTAATGCCCCTGGTGAAATACTTTAATCCCAGTGAAGTATTTTAATTAAATTCAATAGAAACTTCTGGAATTACTCCTAATTAACTGGATATAAAATGCAGAATAATTGTTATGTTGCTAAAAAATAAGGCAACAACAAACTGATTATCCAACAGCATTAAATTAATTGTTGAGAAAATGATTGGAAGGAGACGAATCAATGTGTGCCAAGCTGACAAACATACTTTAATTCCCAGAATGGCTTAAGTCAAGTGATCATATTTTCCATTTGAATAGCAAAAGTTCTCACTGGAATCAGCATATGGAATCAAATAATTAAGATTCAAGATGAATCTTTGAATTCAATTGGAATTTATTAGAAAAATGTATTTACTCATGATTAATTATATACTGCAGCATCATCAGATAATTTATAATTTGTTCATTCCAGTTATCCCGAAAATTCCTTAATTAATTTTTATAAATATGTTCTTAATTAATACGACAAACTGTTAATAATAATAAAATTTTGCTTAATAATTGCATTAAATTTTGAAATCATTAAATTATAAAATCATTCATCAATCACTGACTTATTCTTTTATTGCTGGCATAGCTGCAACAGGTTTACTAGTATTGATTAATTTTTAAATTTCATGTTTAATTAAAAAAAACAACTACCTACCTAGAAGATTGGATCGAACTGTGATACATAAATGAGTAGTACCTCTTAGAACTTCTAGAGCTCTGGCATGACTAACATGCTCAAAACTTTGACCATTAACTTCAAGAATCTGCAAAAAATGATGACGACAATTAGTTTTCATATATAACAAATTTATATAACAAAACCTTTAAAGCAGGGGTTCTTAACCTTTTTTGTTCCATGGACTCCTTTCCCTGTTAGATGAAGGCCATGGACCTCTTTTCAGAATAATATTTTTAAATGCACAAAATAAAATTACAAGGAAATCAGTTATATTAAAATACAGTTAACAAAATAAAAAGCATGATAACAGCAATATTTGTTCTTCTTTCTTAAAATATTGAATAATAATAAAATACATTTAATACATAAGAAATTTTTCTAGATATGCAACAACTGTAATATGATGTGAAATTATCTGTTATTTCTAGTCTTGATCACAAATACAACTAACATTACTGTAATTTATTGCATACGTTTATGAGCATAAGAAATGCTAGATTTAATTAGCAGACAGTGAAACTAAAGATGAGTTGATTTTTTTTCATCAAAGCTCATGGACCCCTGGTCAAGAACTCCTGGATTAAGTACAGGTATTCCTCCTATAACATAGTTTCCTACAACACGTTTCACTCTAACACAATTAGAAAATTAAGAAAATTCTCATATAACACAGTACTTCTAAACATGATTTTTACTTAACATATTACTTTCCTACAAAATATAACATATTCATTAATTTTTGTAAATCCACACTATGGACACAATATACATATAAATTGCAATCATTGGGAAATTCTTTGCTAAAATTAGTCATAAATGCAATTTTACTAGTTTGCATATCCTCCCTCTCACAGCAGTGAGAGGACCGCGAGGAGTATGTGCTGGTAAAAATTTCAGGATTTGACCATTCCATCGCGTTTGGCGCACGGATTCGTGACACTGAGGTCCGGGATTAGAGATTGACTCAGATACACAAATTCAACAATAAAAATATTTATTTAACAAAATAAAAGTTATAAAAATCAAAGCAATTAACTAAATCAAAGTAAATTAAGCCATAGTTACTAATACATTTTCAGAGAGAGAGTTTCGCAACCCCACGCACATACCTGGAACAGAGAGATCATACAATTCTATTTCACATTTCTTTTTATCCTATTTGATCACTTAACATTAAAGTTCAAAAGTTCACATAATTCACTGTCACTTCAGAAATGTCTACTATTGGTTGAGACTATTGTCTATCATCGCCATCTTCTCTGTCGGCTGCCCCCGACGGGACGAGTTTCTTTTTCCCTTTTTCTTGCTTATATGATTCTTTCTTAGTCACACTTTTCTAGCTTATCCTCTTTGACTAAACTGATTGACTGTCTTCTCTGATCTCTCTTCTCTCCCCTGATTCTTCCACAAGAAAGTCGGTTTTTTCTGACTTTGTAACAAGGAACTTTCTCACACTCAATGAGGAATTAAAAGAAGTTCCTCGTCCGATGGTATGATTAGTTTTTATTAATTATTATTATTTTTTTCAAAATTTTACATTTCATTTTTAATTTAAATTTTAACATAATTTTATAACATTTCTACAAAACAAGGGAATGCTATTCGGGGGTCTCCGGGGCCTCACATCAGTCTACTTTTGATTTTGATTTGAAATTGAGTTAATTGGTGACAATTAAGCACTTTGTATTCCAAACATTCAGTTCTTGAATAAAAATGGTTTTATTCTTCAATAGAGGAATATGAAAAAGAAAAAACTTTTTTATTCATAAATTTTTTTGTGTATATGTTAAGGAACTACAGATTTTGTAAAGAGAGGGAAGATACACAAACTTTAAATGCAGAAAAATGTTCAAAAAGTGAAGTTGATATTATTTAAGAAAAAACACTTTCTCAGTTTAATGAAACAGTGGTAAGGAAGATATAATTATTAAATGAATGTTATACTGTATTCTTTTTCTTTCCTTTTGTTTTATGTATATTTTTTTAAGGGTCTTATGTATATATTTTTTTTTCTTTCTTTACGTTTCGTGTTATTAATATTCTTAATAAAAATAAAGTTTAATTTTATGTGGAATTAAAAAAAAGAATTATTTGTTTTTAATTGGTGTTGGAATGTAACTCTCCTTTTTGTATTGGCTCCAATTCTCATATAACATGGTTTCATACAACACAATGTTTTCTAGGAATCTATCTACAATGTTATAGGAGGGATACTGTATTTATCTTATTTCTCTGCTAATTGCATATATATAATATATAACATAAAATATCTTTTAAAAAAATATTAGGTCAACATTTGTTAATATATTATTGAGAAATCTTCAATATTTGAATTGAATTTAAACATTACATTCAATAAGTGGTATTATTTAAAACATGACCTATTTAATCTGATAAGTTATGAATTTAATTCTTCAGCTTTTTAAAATTTTTAAATAATTATTATTAGTATTTATGTTTTTCCCAATATGCAATTGATATAAAAATTTAAATAAGAGGAAAATATTAATATAAAAAAATACTTTGTTTTTTATTTCAAATTTCTAAAATCACTTCAATTAATAAAGGAATACATTTTAATCTTTGTTAACCCATTGAGTCCATTAATGTGTATACACATAAGTGTGTAATTGGCATCTGTCAATCATTAATATATCTACATGGCATAGAAATGAAATAAAAAACAGAAAATAGAGGATTAAAAAAAATTCAATCCTGATTTAATTAATACAGATATTTCAAATTGGATATTTTGTGCTTATTGATTGAAAATATATGCCTCCAATAGTGATTTATAAATTTTTTAGTTGTCAAATTTTTTTTAAATTATATTTTAAAAAAGCTGTTTTGAATGGATCTTCTCTAAGTAGAATTTGAATGTTTTTCATCATTTTTTCAATTTTTTAATGTATTTATATGAAAATAATTCTAATTTTAGTATGAAATAAATTATATTTTTGAAATTTTAAATAAAAATTGAATTTTTCCTAAGATGAGTTATAAAATTCTGAAAAATTATAAAATATCATAAATAATACAAAAATAATGATTAAAATAAATAATAATATTTTTTAATAATTCATTTTTTGTTTCATTTTTATTGTTCTATATGCAAAATAGAGAAAAATCTAAATTAGATATACTCAAGTTATCTAAGGGGTGTGGCATTTTTATTATTTTTATGTCAGCTAGTCATTTCCCAGGAATATTAACCAAGCATACTTTACTGTGCTGCATGTAATATTGGCTGCAGTGCAGCATTAAAGTATCTCAAGACCAATTAGAATAAAATAAAGAATATTATAGCAGTTAATGTATGAAATTTTCATATATGTTAGGTTTTTTTATTCTAAATTTGAAAATTTATAAAACAATTAAAATAAAAGTTACTGAAATGAAGGAAAAATATGTCAATAAATATAAATTATCAATAAAAATGACAATATTTCAATAAATTTATGTTACTTTTGAATTAACTTCATTAATTTTTATTAATCTAAACCTGCACAATACTTCGTATGTTACTGATTTTTTTTTAATATAGTGACTGATTTTCTTCAATTATGGTTTGTTTTTTATTCAATGGACTTATCACTAACCAAAAGTGTCTATATTTTCATTAAATGGTTAGATTTTACATAGAAAATCATGTTTTCATCAATGTCATATATGTAATAAAAAATTCTGAAAAAGCTCAAAACAAACATTCACACTGTTAGAATCAGAACAAAAAATGTAATATAACTTAGAGTTTTTTGATAAAAATTAAGCAAAATGTCATAATTTAAATTTTTGCATATAAATTAGACTTAATTACTATTAACTGCCAATCAGCAGCCACAGACAGAACTGAATGCAGACCACAAGCAGTTAAAGAAAAATATATTATAAATCACAGAAAAAAATAAAAATTCCATTATTAAAACAAATGTATTTTTCAAAATGCAAACAACCCTTGATTTATGCAATTGCAAATTATGCAATTTCACACTAATGGAATTTTCTAAAAAATAAATATTACAATAAATTTTTGTTTCCAATATTTAATATAAAACAATCATATTTAGTAAGAATATGACATTTATAATTAGTCTTATCATTGCTAGATAGTTGATTACTGATGGTAAAGTTATATTTGTATAGTAATAGGTTGTATATACAGAATAAGCTCTTTATAATTTTAGTAAAAAGATATAATATTTTAAGTAAATTTGATTTGTACAAATCCTCTTGGTATATATATATATATTGTTGCAGAAAGTGTCTATTACATATCATATATATATATATATATATATAAATAGCCAAACATGGCAGGCTGGCTGACTGGATGTCTTTTTTGGTTGAACCACTGTACCGATTTCTACAAATAGGATATTGCTAGAAAGGTCTAATCTTTAGATATCTGCAACAGCCAAAATTATTTGCTGTTATGAATAATTTAAGAATTAAAGAATAAAAATAAATTGAAATTATAGTTCCTATAAAAAGACAAAATCCACAGATAGCACTGTAACATAATTACAGATATCATTTAATGATTCCCTACACAAGTTCAGAGGTGTTTTTCAAATGGTTTGGTTGATGGAATATGTATGATTATAAAAGAAATGCACAATAATTCTGTTGAAACAGAAGTGATTATTGGAGAAGCCAAAGGGAAGAAACTGTTGATTCCTAGAATAAAATTCATCAGACCCAACTAAGCCATTTATTTTGAAACATTGTCAGTTTCCTATTCATTCATCCTTTGCTATGATCATTAACAAATCACAAGGTCAAACATTTAATAAAATGTGAATTTTTCTGCCATTATCTGTTTTTACTCATGGTCAACTATATGTTTGTTTTTCCAGAGTAAAATCTTTCACCAATATAAGAATACAAGTTATAGAAACATCAAATCAAGGAAAACTTAATAATAATTCAGCTGTATATACAAGTAATATCAAGAAATTTTGGAGTAAACACTATATATATTTCAATGAACATTTTAGTATTTGTGTTCTTAATAAATAGAAATGCATAGATATAACAACAAAATTGCTACACATTTAAATTAATACACAACAACAAAATTTCTCAAATTTATTATACTGTACAGGCTAATATTATACAATATATATCATTATATACTGTATTATAAGATTAAATCACAATATTATATTTCTGCTCATTTATATGAGGGGTAATTTCTAGTATTAATTACTTCTGTTGCAAAGTTTTAACAAATATTAAGACTTTATTTGGATTTTATTCTTGAGCTTAAGTGATGAGTAATAAAAATTAATATTTGAGAATGATAAAGAGGATAATACCAATACCAATAAATATGTTATAAGTAATCCTGAACTTATGACTGCCTTGATTTACAATCACTTGTTCTTATGACAACAAATGTCATCAATAAATTCTATGACTGGCCAATGCAACTGACAAAGAGTTTTAGTCCCAGATCAATGATCTGATATGCAAAAACCATCCTTTTTTGTCTGATTCTTGTATTTTTGTTTTTGTTAAGTTTATTGTGAAAGAGTGGAATGTAATAAAAAATAATGTGGGCTATCCATAAATTTTGATATTTGAATTATGACAGCAGGATTCAAACCAAACTCTATTATAAGTTAAGGACTATTTGTATATTCATATTTGTTTTATAGAATATGTAAACAATTTTTCAAATTTTAATAATTATAAACTGAAAATTATATGAAATAATCTTGGCATTAAACTTCATTTCACATTTGAAAATAATAAGCTATCTTTATACATTCTGATATATTATGAGTCAAAGTCTAGTCTAGCAAAATATTTTAATTGTCACATTTCTTCAAAAAAATATAGAATAAATATTTCACTAAAATAAATGCATTTCATTAACCATAAATATCTCAGTTCATTTCAATTAACATTAAAGAAAAAGAAAAATTATTTAATTACAGTACTCTCAAAATATTTATCTACTGCCAATATTTTTTTATTCTTCTTACTCAATTTAATATTTTAACCTAATAATAAAAATCAAATACTGAATAAGAGTGAATATAAAACAATCTCAAAATAATTATTTCATTCCAATTTCTTTTAATAATTTTTTAATAAAAAATTAGTCAGTCAAGAAAATCAATCACATGACTCTTTCCATTATTTGATTTTATGCATTATTTTGTTGAAAATTCAAAATTAGAAAATTCAGATTGATTGAAAATGATATATATTAGGTATGATATAAAAAGCAAGAAAATAAAAATATGCAAAAAATATAAAATAGATTAATATGTTTATTAAATATCAAAATAATGTATAAATACAAATTTTATGCTACCAGTTAATTATAAGATGCATATTACTGTTCAGAAAAATATGATATTTTTACAATAATTTTATAAAAATATCCTTATTGATTTAATGTTATTGTAATTTAATATTGCATTTTATAATATAAAGAAACTGAAATGGTTTAGATAGAAAATGCATTATAAATCTACACAGTAATTAATGCATAATTTCATCCCACTTCTTATTAAATGTAAATAATTCAGCACAATTTCAAAAGTGGAAAATACAGTATATTTTACTAAACTTGAAGATCTTTCAGCTTTATTAAGCCATCTTCAGCAAATCATACATAACGTATAAGAATTCGAACATAAAACTTAGTAAGAACATAATTTGAATTTAAAAATTAATATTATAACATTGTATAAAAATATTTACTGTATATATTAAAATTATAATAAAATAAAATGTAATAATAAAATATAATAAAAATAATAAAAATATTTAATCATTATATTATTACGTTTTAAAACAAGCCACTGTGGCTGTACTACAGAAGGTTGATTGTCATTTATCACGTGATATTGTTTTTTATAATCTTGTATAATTAATGACTCCGTAATTTTTATATCTTCAGATTTAGTTATCTGTTTAATAATTTTTGCCTGATCCCAGTGGATGGTGATGTTATATCCGCAACTTTTGACACTGCTCTGGCCAGTTCATTTTACGAATATAACATCACCATCCACTGGGACCATGCAAATATTATTAAACAGATAACTAAATCTGAAGATATAAAAATTGCGGAGTCATTAATTATACAAGATTATAAAAAACAATATCACGTGATAAATGACAATCAA
>AYEL01054859.1:0-14599 GCA_000484575.1 Olivierus martensii
AAAAGAAAAGCATTTTCAGTTTATAAATTTTAAAGCAAATTTATAGACTGATAATGCTTTTATTTTTAGCTTATGTTGAATTTACAGTTTGGTGCTTGGAATGTTTTTCTGGGGAACCCTTCAATTTTCTGTCGATAAAATTATGTTGTTACCATTAATAGGCCCAAAAAATTTCAAATTGATTTTAATGATATACTTTACCTGGTTTTACTGATGTGCAAGTCTCACTTTTGAGTTGGCTACCATGAAATTTGCAGTGGTAGCCAACTGTCTACTCAACTTTTTGAAATTTGTCAAACCCTGTATATTACATTATACGATATATGAAAAAACCACTTGCTTTTATACAATAATGGAGTTCTTAACAGCACTGATAGCAAGTAACAAAGAAATTTTAATTCTGTATAACATTTTCGGACTTGCCATCGATCCCTCATCAGTACAAGTTTCTTAAACATAGAACATTTCTAAAAAGAACAGAACATTCTTTTTAGAAATGTTCAATGCTTAAGAAACTTGTACTGATAAGGAACCGATAGCAGGTCCAAAAACGTTTTACAGAATTAAAATTTTTTCGTTACTTGTTATCAGTGCTGTTAAGAACTCCATTATTGTATATTACATTTTATTTTGTTGCAATTATCAAACTAATTTTCTTTAAATATTTTCATAATGAGCAATTATAAAATATTTTTTATGTAAGATTCGTTTTGAAACATTTGAAAACAGATTCTAAATAACATTAAAAAAATATTTTCCTCTTAACTTGTAAGCCATATTTAAAAATGTTCACATAAATCACACATTAAAAAAATATTTTCCTCTTAACTTGTAAGCCAAATTGCAATAGAATTGTATGTGGTACAAAACTTTTAGAACTCCTAAATTATTAAGTTTCATAATTTGGAATATATTAAAATCACAATGTATGAAAATGGATATACAGATCATCCTCAACTTACAACCACTCATACTTTAGACAACAATGACACTGTAAATTTTGTGAATGGTCAATACAATTCCCATGCATAACAGTCTATAGATAATGAATTGATGAACCACAAATATCCTTTTTATATCTGGTTCTTATAGTTTTGTGTTTATTATGTCTATTATGATAATGTATAGTGTCCTAATAAAGATTAGTAAGAGGATATCCATAGATTTTGGGCATTTTCAATTTCCAATTACAGGGTTTAAACCAAATGATATTCTAAGTTGACTATCCATATGTGAAACAAAACATTTAGGTCTTATGAAACCATCTTATTGGAATTCCAGTTTAAGATCAAGATTTAATAAATTTTGTCACCAAATTATTTGAGGGCCATATATGGCAGTAGTCGTTTCATAGCTTATCATGAAAGATTGGACAGAATTCATAGCTATCCAGTACTCATGATAGATTGGACAGAATACTAAAGGATAGGTTCAATGAACTCCTCCTGAAAAATTTGGAGATGACATCCAAAACTGAACCTGAATCCTTTAGATGGAATTGGAATTTCAATTCTGAGGATTTTGACTGTATATAATAAATATTATAATAAATTTACTCAAAGAATATGAAATACATAAATAAAAGCATAATATAAAACTATTAATATTTTTAATATTTCGTAAAAGAATAATGTCTGGTATTATTAATTTATCAAAAAAAAATTAAATCAATCATTATTTTCACTGCTTTATATCAATCAATCATTTATCAATCCTACTATTTTTTTACAATTCTAATTTTAATATATATATATATATATCTTCACATTAAAATATTTATATTAAAAAGATGAATAATGAATAAGTAAAACTTTAGCAATCCCATTTACAATCTAAAAATTTTATTTTTATATATTCTAAATTTTTCCTTTAAATATGTTATTAATTTGAAAAATACTAAACAAGATATTATTATCTTATTTAACTGCACATAATTAAAAAATAACATTATATTATCTAAGATAATGCAGGTATTTTCTGATTTATATAATACAGTGAAACCGCATATCCACTGTTTTAGTATCCATGGTTTTACTTAACTGCAGTTGATCATAATTCAAAAATATTAAATAAAAAACTCAGAAATATAGTAAACACTCATAACTTAAGTTCATTTCATCTTATCACAAGAAAAACAAAGATGAAAGGTGAATACAGTGCAATAAATATTTTAGAAAGTGAGAGAGAGACCATATTCACATAATTTTATTATTATAATTGTTCTATTTTATTATTAGTTATTGTTGATTAATGTCTTATTGTATCTAAATTATTAATTAAATTTTATCATAGGTATGTACAGCATGTACAGTATATAGTGTTTATTATGATCTGCAGTTTCAAGTATCCACAGGGAGATATTAACTTATGCCCCACAGATATAGAAAATGGGGAATATGAATAAATTTATTACAATAGGGCTCCTAATGTACTAAATATATTCATATTCAACTTTACATATATATATAAACTTAATGACAATAAAAATTTATAAGTAGTAAAAAATTTCAATTTTGGAACATTATAAATTCTAAAATTTACATAATGTTTCAATGAAACCATCACAGCCAGAAGGCTTGTTACTTCTACTTCTTGATCCACCATCTTGATTTTTCTTTTTTTGTAGCAGATGAAGTATGTGCTACAAATTCGGTAGTAATACATTGCATGTGATTTGAAATGTCATATTTATAAATATTTAAAATTTATTTATTTCAATCAAAGTTCATATTTTTGATTTTGTTAATACTTAATATACAAAAAAAATTCATAAATCTGTATACTCAAACTGGGAACTACCTCTATTTATTAATTTTCCTTCTTCCTATTAAATTGATTATTATTTTAAATATTTTATGAAAAAATAGCAAAAATTGATCTAATAACAGTAGAAGGAATTACTATATTACAGTATAATTTCATTAGCTATAACATTTCCTCACTAGAAAGCCAATGAAATAAAATAAATAAACTACAGTATCAAATTAATTACCATAATTTGTTTACAAAAATAAATACAAGGCAAAAACTGTGTCATTGTGGAATCAAACTGTTGTAATTTATGACGACCTTGAAGTATGTATTGTATTGTATTTTTATGTGGTTTATTTTCATTAAATAAAACTATAAAAAAAGGAATATAAAAGAAAACTTGGGTCCCCTAAGGGCCTTTAAAATGGCTAGATAAAAAAAATTTGACATAGGAACATAACCATAATGATAATGAGTAATATTCTGTATTATAATCCTAAATGTCTTTTTTAGATTTTAAATGAAAAAATATGCATGCATGTAGCTGTTTGAGCCCCATGTTATTTGACTCAATAGTTAAAAACAACACTATAACAGTTGTATTCACCATAGTGGATTAATTTGCAGATCAAGATCAGTCCCTATTTTTTGTATTTATTATAATAAATTTCATGAATTAATCTCCAACTGTGATTGGTTATTCAATCAATCCAATAGGACCAAGTTAAATAACCATTTGTAGGTGAGATTAATTCATGAAATTTGTTATGGTGAATATGAAAAATAGGAATGATCTTGGTTTAAGAATAAATCCACCATGATGAATATGGCTGTAAAAATAATGTAGCTCAAAATATTGTTTAAATTTGATGACTGATAGCTTATTTTATTCAAAATAGAAACTCAAATTTCTTTTAAAACTTAAAGGATTATATCATATATTATAAAGCCTAACAATCAATGCATATATAAGCATTAAAAATCAAAAATACAAAAGCATAAATGATACTTTAAGGGTTTAGAAAATTCAATAGCCTGTAAGGCCAATTATCCCAAATATTTTATAAGATCTCTGACTTTATTAAAAACAATTGAGAACAGTGATAAATGTAATGGATTTATTGCCAATTCTCAATATATTAAAACTTTCTTCTTCTTTATGTGCAAAACATTAATTATATTTTTTTATCCTAACATTAAAATAAAGATAGTCCCAAACTTTTACATTCCTCAAAGTGAACAATTTCAGTTTCACATAATCTTCCAAAAAAAAAAAAAAAAAAGAAAAATATCAAAATTTTAAATACAGTAAAAAAAAAAAAAAAAAAAATGAAAAATATCAAAATTTTAAATACAGTTAAATCTTCAACTTACAATAGAGTTTTGTTCTGAGAATTTTGAATCTCGCCACCATAATTCAGAAATGATCAGAAATCAGAAATGTCCAAAATTTACAGATTGCCCACTACCAATATTTATTATTACACTTCACTTTATCTTAATAAATACAAAAATATAAGAACCAGATGAAAAAAAAAATGCAAAAAACCCAATGCTTTCAATAAATATATCAGACCATTGGATCAGAAAACCACACCTAGGTTAATTGCACTGACCAATTGACCAATAATATATTGATGACATCATTATCACAAGTATGGGTGGATCATAAGTCAAGGACTATCTGTATATAAAATAACTATCTTTAGCAAAATTATGAACTACTGTAACAATATTTAATGTTGCTATTAACAGTTGACTGCTTGAAGATAATATGAGTTATGACATAACTTTATTATATTCAAACAAACGTTAACAAATCAACTATTAAAAGCAACATTAATTTTATCATAATTATGATAAAATTAAAATCATTATAAATATTTATATTCTATGTATTACACAGAACATAAACATTTACAATAAATTTTACTTAAAGTATCAATAATTTACATAAATTCACTGTTTTTGCACAAATTCTTCGAGAACACAATTTTTGCATAAGGCAAAAACTGTCTTTAATGCTAATTTTTTTTCTTCTTTTATTTTAATTACTTACCTATATCTGGTAGCGGTTCAACTATTTCCCATTGCAATTCAGATCGAAATACCATTGACACATGTTGAAGTGCAATTTCTTAATAATAGAAAATAATCATAAATTATTAATGAATTGTATTTATTCATTTAATATAACTAAATATAAATAAATCATTATAATTAAGCTAATTATTTTAATTATTTATTTGAAAGTTTAAAAAAGTAATGTTGATGTAATTAGTTCAGAAATAATTTGGCAAATATTTTTATCCACAAAATGATAAGATGTATTTTTTTCTATCAGCTTTGAAACAAAACTGTACTTTAAGTAAAAGCACTAACTAGCAGTGAGTTAACTTATAATTTTATTACGAAACACTTAAGACCAAAAGCATTTCTTAATAAAATTAATAAGTGAATTCACTGATAGTTAGTGCTATTACTTAAAGTACAATTTTATTTATATATTAATACATAGGCAAACCGGAATCAGAGCCATTCTGTAAAACTGAAGACGTGAAACTTGGAATCAAACCTGGATCCTCCAAGGTGATACACAAATGCATTAAAATGCAGTCATCTAACTGAGTTTTTTAGGTCTAGCACCATTGTACACTTAATGAATAATAGTGTAAATATATTTTTAGTCTTTTATATGAATTAACAAATGAAAAAAAGGCCATGATTCACTTTACAGAGAAATTCATTTTGTAGTAGTGGTCTTGAATGTAACTGCTGCAATAATGAGGTATTCCTATATCTTATGTGTGAAGTATGCAGGATTTGCAGATGAAACTGTACAGGTTTTAGGCCTAAATGCGGTATGTGATGTGATGCAGGTAAGGATGGTAATAAGGCTATGACTGCATCAACACAGAAAATATGGTTTAAGATAACCAATAAGTCCTTTATTAGGAAGAAATTTCTTTACAAGATATACTTGACAACAGACAAGCATAGGAAAAATACCTTCTTTCTGAGAAATGTCTTTAAAATACAGATAATCAGTTCTCAGTCTTGACCACCAATTAGAGTCGATTTTTCAATTTCACAAAGTATTCTTCTCCAATAATGTAGCATGAATAAAATGTTCATTCAAAATCTTGTTAGTACACAAACAATTGAAGGGAACAATAATTGATCTCACAATTGGCAGCTGATTTCATAGTCAGTGGAAACACTGCTGGCTTCAGGGGGAGTCCATTCCTGACCACCACTAGTCAGAACCAAAAAACAATTGACTATCCCTTTATCAAAGCTCAAGCTGCTGGTTGTTAAAATCTTGGGCAAAAATTGATCCTTATCTTCACTCTTTCCCAAGGAAAGGCAGGATGTTTATATACAATTGCCTTTTGTTATTTTTTCACTAATTCTATATTAGTGGTCTCCAAACTTTTTTGACTGCATACCCCTAAGACTGAAAAAATAAATGGCGCATATCCCCAACTGAATGAGCAGATATCTATTGTAATTAGTGTATTAAGGAGGAAATAAGGCCTTATGTAATATCCAAAAAAGCTATAATTGCAAATTATTTTTATTATAAACATATATGCATATTTATTTTTCTTATTAAAATTTAATGAGAAGAATGGGCTGCAATTGTTTAATAATTTTTGAAAATGCTGGTTTGATGTTATCTGACACTGCGATACAAAGGTCTGGTTCCAAGTTTAATTTATTTCGATATTTAGTTTTAATACTCAGTGATCTAGCAGCTTGTAGAGTCTACAAACAATATATAAAAATTGTTTTCACTGTACCCCCAGGTATCGTCTCGCGTACCCCACTTTGGAGATCACTATTCTATATGACACCTGCGTGTAATAAAAAAATCTATCTTCTCTGTCATTTTATCCCTTATTTAGCTATTTAATAATTTAATATTTATATTGTGGAGGACAAAGTTTCCAAGTTAGGTGATGATAAATTTCCTTGCTTATTTTTTCTAGAAGCATCTCCCTCTCCCCTCCAAATTCCTTCCTCCATTTTTTTTTTTTTTTTTTTTTTTTTTTTTTTCTCTCCCCTCCAAATTCCTTCCTCCATTTTTTTTTTTTTTTTTTTTTTTTAACACACTGAAATAAAAAAAACAGCGATTTAGAGATGAGGGGAGACACTTTCCACCAACTCAAATTCCTATCCTTCACAAATGGAAGGGTTAAAATAATAATGATGATCTGATATATAAATATATGGTAATATTCGGATTTGACTGCCGTGTGCTTTTTCGATAGGTTGTTATAAGTGCCATGCACACGTTGTGTGTTGTGTCGCACTCGCGTCTCGTTGTAATAGCGTTTTATTTGGTGATTTGCATTTTTTTGCAATTAGCATGTGATTTGTGTGCGATATATATTTGTGTCTGCCTATTGTTGTTACCTATTAAATCGAAGCCATTAAACTTTGTGTTATGTGAATGTTTTTTTGTGGGCCTATTGGTAAATTTGTATTTATTTATTGCATTGCTGTGGAGTTTTTCCCTTATTTTTCCCAACTGTTGTGTATTTGGTTGTTGTTTTGTGTAGCCATAGAATCCATTGCAGTGTGCTATGTTGTTTCATTTTATGTGTGGATATGTGTTGGTGTTTTTTTAGTTTTGTGCTGGAGTTTTGATTTGTGTTGGAGTGATTAAAACGCTCTGTTCTTGTTTGTTTGCTTGTGTCTTGAAACACTGTGTGTGCTGCTTGAATGTTGTGTAAGTGAGTGGTAATTTTTATTGTGTGTTATTAGTGATGGCTGTAATGACGACATGCTAGTCGGCGTAGTGTCTTAAGTCGTCTTGGAATTTGTGACATTAAACTCGTCATCAAAGTGTTACTTGGAAAATATTAATATTATGTTAAAACGATTCAATAATAATTAATTTGTGTTTGTTTATAATTATAACAAGTAAATAAACTGATTGATAAGTAAAAATACTTTATTATTTGGAAATTTAAATAAGTTCATTCGTCATGCTGCAGTATTCAGTGTTTCGATTGTTCTGTGACATGTTGGTTTTGCCCCGTTGCTGGGTGTGTTTTGGTAATATCCTATTGTATCGGCACAGGGTTTTTCCCCTACGCCTTGTATGTTGGCTTATTTGAGTGTGTGGTATCTATCTTGGGTATGTATTGCTGATTAAAACTCTCTGTTCTTGTTTGTTTTCATGTGTTTTGAAATACTATGTATGGTGTTTGATTGTTGTGTAAGTAAGTGGCTATTTTTTAATGTGTGTTAACTGTGATGGCAAATGTGCGGTTATGTTTTGTATTAGTCTTTTTTTTTTTGTTTTGTAGTAGTTGTGTGCACATATTTATTTCAGGGCTGTATTGTCTGTGTGTCTGCTGTCTGTCTGTGTCTGTGTGTGTGTCTGTGTGTCTGTGTGTGTGTGTGTCTGTGTGTCTGTGTGTGTGTGTGTCTGTGTGTGTGTGTGTGTGTGTGTGTGTCTGTGTGTGTGTGTGTCTGTGTGTCTGTGTGTCTGTGTGTCTGTGTGTGTGTGTGTCTGTGTGTGTGTGTGTGTGTGTGTGTGTCTGTGTGTCTGTGTGTGTGTGTCTGTGTGTGTGTCTGTGTGTGTGTGTGTGTGTGTGTGTCTGTGTGTCTGTGTGTGTGTGTATTTTTCGTTGCAGCAAATTTGCAGATTGGATACATAAATATAAATCCCTTTAGGTGTTTGATGTAATCAGGGTGTTTTTGGATGTTCTAATTGTAAATAGGTATGTTTAGCGAGGATCACAGTTTTGTTGACTATGTAGGGATGTGATATGTGTTCAAAATAAATGCCTGGGGAGGTTCAAAATAGCTATTATATTCAATGCCTAGTTTGATGTTTTTTGTTTACTCAAAATAATAGTAATGTTTTTGGCTGATATTTGTGTGTGGTTTATGTATGCAAAAAAAGGCTTTGTCGATTTATGTCAGATGTTTTCCCTCCTGCTTTTCATCCTGTGTGTGCTGAAAGCAATAGGTATTATTGGTATTATGCGATGCTCATTGTACTTTTGGTTATTTGTATGCCATGTTTATGGCAGTATGCAGTATTATGATTTTATTTACGGATGCAGTTGGATATTTTTAGGTAGTGGCAGCCGAAAGTGACTAACGTATAGTATACAGTGGGTGATCGGTTAACGAACAGTTCAGATAACAAACACTTTTTCAAAAGATTTTTATGTTCAGTTAATGACACATGTTCGGATAATGAACACTTCACAGAACAACCTGTGGGACCCGAAGACTGAAGGAATGACAGGTCAGCTGTGTGCGTGATGACAATAATATATTATTGTTATTACATATAAATAAATGTAGTAAGAAATTATATATTTTTATTTATTTTTTTTTTTGGGTCTCCAGAACGAATTAATCAAATTCCCATAAAAATCGTTATTACATATAAATAAATGTAGTAAGAAATTATATAATTTTTTATTATGATTATTACATATAAATAAATGTAGTAAGAAATTATATAATTTTTTATTTCTATTACATATAAATAAACGTAGTAAGAAATTATATAATTTTTTATTTATTACTACATATAAATAAACGTAGTAAGAAATTATATAATTTTTTATTTATGTTATTTTGGGTCTCTGGAACGAATTAATCAAAAACCCATAAAAACCTATGGTAAATCGATGATCGAATTAATTCCGTAAAAACCTATGGTAAATCTATGATCGGTCAACGAACAATTCGGATAATGAACATTGTCTTGGAATGGATTATGTTCGCTAATCAATCACCCACTGTATATGGTAACTGACGTACTGTTAATTGCTGGGTTGTTTTGTGATAAAATGTTGTTTGTGCAATGCGACATGCCAATTTTGGCTTGCGGTTGAACGGTGACAGCAAATTTACTGATTGTAAATTATTTATTTTGTTTTGGGATCAGTAAATTATATATGTTTTAAGGCGATGCATTTGCTACCAATACATTTATATATAATTATATATAGTGAATAAATTGATCGAGTTTAAACTAAACTGATAATAGTGTGGATAAAGATTAAGTTCAGAAGGTGCATTGATTTGGTGTGTGTTTGTGTTTCAAAAACGCATTATAAAACAGGCTGTAAGTCGTCGTGTCAAAAAAATTTTGCTATAAACAGAGATAATGCATTGTGTATGCTTATCATTATTTATAGGGAGCCTCCGAACATTTGAAGTAACAAGTAGTCGTAGCATGGTTAGATAGAATGTGTGCTCCTGTGCATCGGGTCGTGGGTTCGAGCCTCAATTAAAACTCGAGATTTTTTTCCAAGCAAAATATGCAAGGATAAGGACGTAATTCTACAGTAATGGGTAGGGATGTAGTAGAGGGTGTTAAAGTGAGAAGAGGGTAGAAGTAGTGAGTGAGAAAAGGTAAGAGTGACAAGGGGGGAAGTGAGGGAGCCAAAAGAGGATATGGATGGGTTCAGTAACTGTGTAAGAACCGATTTCCGAAACCTTTTTGAACCCCAAAAATCCAAGCTCTGGTTTAATTTATCATCCCCCAAAAAACACTGATCCCCTTTTTGAATGTGTGCAGCTTTCGATTTCCACGACACGATCGAATTGCACAGCAGTCAAAGCCAAATGTTACCAACAATATTATATTGAAACACCCTACCCCATATCAGGTTGTAACATTAGTAATGTGTAATTTTTAACTCTGTGTGTGTGTGTGTGTGTGTGTGTGTGTGTGTGTGTGTGTGTGTGTGTGTGTGTGTGTGTTGTAATCACCATATAAAAGATATTTTTGGTGCTTTTCAATTATATTCCATGTTATTATTTTATCTCAAAATGAAAATTATTTGCAAAATAATATTTAGACTAGGTATATAAAATATAAAATAACATATAGATGGGTTGGGCCCTCAACCATCCTGAAAACTGAAAATATCACATCTGGAATTGAATCTGGATCCTCCTAGGTGATATCAAATGCTTTAAAATGCAGCCATCTGGCTCAATTAAAAAACTTGGCCAGATGGCTGTTTAAAGCATTTGTGCACTTAATGAGTAATAGTGTAAATACGTTTTTAAGCTTTTATAAGAAATAGCAAATGAAAAAAAACTATTATTTGCTTTACAGAAGTGGTCTGAAACATAACTGCTGCAATAATGAGGTATGCCTGTATACATTGGAGCATAGTCCATTAAAATAGTAACCTATATTGTGTCATAAATATGTAACATTAAAAATAGTTATATTAAAGAATAAGGATATAAGTGATGTGGTATAAAAATCCAGCTCCTCCAAAATAATTAGTAGTCAATTATTATTTTGGAGGAGCTGGATTCAATTCCTAATTCCACAACTTCAGTTTTTCAGGAGAGATTCAGGTCCATGCCCAGTCATTAACTAAAACTAATCTAATAAGATCATAAAAAACATGTACATATGATAAATGATGAAATTAGAAGAGAAATGTTTGTATTTCAGCATTATAGCTGTATTTGCTAAATCAATATATTTTTGTTTTCATTCAATAAATCTTTACATAAGTATGGATTTATGTAAATAGCGATTCTTTGAAATTCAAAATGTCAGAGATTATATGCAAAATCCTTGCTTTAAAATCATATTTTTTTATTCAAAACTGCAAAATAAGAAACTTCTAATTGGTCCAATTATATTACAAAATACAATATATAAAATGATTTCAGTACTTTGAAAGCTACTTAATTAATAGTATTTGATAAACTTATATATGAATTATGTTTGCAACTAGTAGTGCCTGTATTACTTTTATCATCTTTTTAATTTTTATGCAGGAGTATAGTGATGCCATATAATTGGACTTTATTCATTTGTTAATATATAAAATGAAAAAATTTCTTACCTAAAAAGTTTTGTGAATAATTTTCTGGATCTAAAAATCTTTTAACTGGTAATGATACAGATAGCATCGGATGTGCCAAAATTGCATTTAAAAATTGCTGAAACCAAATATTATTCAAAATAAACAACAAAATAATAATACAATAAATTCATAGTCATTTAATAAGTAATTAATTTTAGTTTAGATTTAATGATTAAAATATGAAAAATAAATTTATCACATCATATATTAATAAAAAAATTAAATATTTAATATAATATTTTAACTGTTGTAACATCATATAAATAATAAAAAAATGAATTATAATAATAATTCAATCAATGAAGCAATTTTCCTAATATTCAAATAAAAAAAAATCAAAATATTGCATTAATGTCAACTGCCATATGATACATTTCTGCACTAATTATTCATAAATTATTGCATCAGAAGTATTTTTTCATCATAATACAAATATCATGTATCATTAGAACCCTCAGAATATATAATTTCATAATATTTTCATCTGATCTAGACTATCTGATTATATTTTATATGGAACCAAAAATTTGCGAAAGTCATTGTGTATTTTTTTTTATAAAAAATTACCAAAATAATATACCATTAAAACTTGTTTATGTTACTACAGGCACGTGCATGACAGATACCAATCTCTAAGCCTAGATTACAACAAAAAAAAACACAGAATTTTGCTTTAGCATTGGGTTTAACAGATTTGAAAGCTAACAATAGTTTGCTAGACTGATTCAAAACTCAGAATGGACTTGCTTTTAGAACAGTGTGTAGTAAAAGTACAAATGTTGATCCAAACTTTGTGAAGGGTGAATCTCCTTCTGCCAAGTATCATGGATTAAGATCAGAGAATTAAGGCAAGCATACATATATATATATATTATACAAGATGTATTAGAGCAGCACTTCTAAAACTACTTGATACAGTGGATTAACAATTTTTATTTCCAGTGCTTTGTATGCTTGAAACTTTTTACAATGCTTCCTGACTAGATAAGATTCTCAACATGTCTCAAGAAACCAAATTAGATATAGTATATTTTTCTCACTCCATACCTTCTGATGTCATCTAGTGTGAGCATTACTAAGTCTTTGGTTGATACAATGCTTATGAACCCTAAAGTTATAGCATACTAATATTATGCTTCTAAAAACATGGCAACTCCCTAAAGACAAACAACTGATAGTTAGCAGATTGTCAACAACACACAAATCATTGGTTGTTGACCCTCAATCATTCCCTGAAAATTTTCCTTCATCCAATGAATTGAAATCATATAGCTCTTTTAGAAAATTATTCAGTCAAAACTCAAAATAGGAGGGTCCCAAACTTTATCAGAAGTGTATTTGTTAGCCAAGATATCAAAATATAGTTATATTTTAAAATTAAGTTCCCAATTCTAAGAAAATTAAAAAATTAAGTTACCAGTTCTATTGATAAATAAGCTTCCATTAGACTAAATGTAGCATCACTTAGAACAATGTTGGCAAATCTAAAAATATTTGAACATTGTGGAAATTGACATTTGGCAGTGAGAAAATTAATAACATTAAAATACCGTATCACTGTAAATTATATTTTTGACTACTAAATTTATATCTTAACAATTACTTATGATACAAATATTAATATAGGTATATGAGCAACAATAAAAATTACTTGTAACCCTTGTTGTCTTTCAGCTACAAATTCTCTGTCCATTTTTCCAAATACTTTTTTTGGAGGAAGTGGTAATTCAATTCCTGATACTTGTAATGCATTATTTAATGTATCAAAATCACTGTAACGACGAGAAATTTGCCATGAATTATCTATAAATGGACCCCTTTGCACTCTTATAATATAAACCTATTAAAAAAATTTTTTTTAATTTTAAATGTCTTAAAAATATAATTAACATTATAACAATCAATATAATAAAGAAATCATTAAATTTGCAAGATCCAGAATTCGGATATTATAAATAACTATTTTTATTTCTAGATAACTTTTTAAATGATATATCATGATTATTGAAAAAAAATCTATTTCAAATAATTATTAATAATAATATTTGGATTAATTATTATTATATTTGAAATAATTCATTATTGACTTAATCCATCAACATGATTAGCAGATTAAGTCAATAAGGAACTATTTCAAATATGTCATGAGATATGCGATTTTAATATTTTAGTGAAAAAATTATAAATCAGCTATTCACGTACAGAAAACAATCTATCTGAATAAATATGCTATATTCTCAAAAAAAAACTTAATGCAAACAATTGTGAACAGACATCAATTTTGAAAGTTTTAACAAATATTCAACATAATTAACATTATATTCAACATAATTAACATTATATTCAATAAAATTGTTGGCTTTTGAAATGGATAAATGACAGGATCAATAGAATTGATGTGAACACTGTAATTGTCATTTTTTTTTTTACTGAACAAAAGAAAATGAAAAAAACTGTAACTGAATCTATATTTTGACATTTCTCTGGCACTCAATTTATTGTAAGTCAAGTACCAAAGAAATGCCAAATAGACTGTTTTAACCAGTGTTTTTCAATCTTTTGTTTGTTTAAAAATGACATCATATCAAACTAACTATAATGTTAGTTTCCATCATCAATTCTACAAAGCTGTTTTTTCTTAAAAATGTAATCAGGATTATATTAACCGTTAAATTTTTTATTACTGAACTAGTATTGGTACAATTATTTGCAGTATCATTTACTAATCTCTTACTTGATTTTTTCATAAATTCATTATTACAATAAAATATACCGGGTGTTTTTCTTGAAACCGAACACACTGATTTTTGGCATGGAGCCAATTCTGATGCATTTATCACATCAGGAATCGCTCGCTACGAAAATTTATTTTATATTTTTAATTCTAACGGCCATGTGTTTGAATGTATTGGCCGTTTTCAACGGATTCAAATCGGTGAAGGTTTTCAGCGGTTACGCCCATGCGAAGAGTC
>AYEL01054860.1:0-107733 GCA_000484575.1 Olivierus martensii
TGCACTATTATTCAGGCATTCCATTTGTATGGTATGTATTACATATGATACAACAGTCAACTGATAGAAAAAATGAATACATTAATAATAATATGGGGTTAAAGGGTTTGTATCGTATATGATACTGTTGACGTTAAGTGGTTAAGTTGCACCCAAATTTTGCGTCTTAAAAATCCGAATAAAAAGTGCGGCTTATATTCATAGTAATACGGTATTATTATTATTATTATTATTAAATATTAATTAATTGTCATTTATTTATTACTATTATTAAATATTAATTAATTGTCATTTATTTATTACTATTATAGTTCAAATTAATTTGCAATTATAAATAATTTTATTATACTAAATTTAAAGATTTTTATTAAATTTCTATGGTTATTTATAATTAAAAAATAATTTACAGATAGTATGACTTATGACCAATTTGTATTTACAATGGCAATGTCATTCATAAATTCTGTTATTGGTCAATGCAACTGACCTGAGTTAGATTCTCTGAACCAATAGTCTGATATATAGTAAGCATCCCTTTGTCTATACCTGATGACAGTACTGGAAGTCCAGTATTGAGTCTATAGGATCCTATAGTAATCTTATTACTATAGGATTATTATATTCTCCCATAGACTTAATACTGATTTCCAATGCTGTTGTCAGGTATAGTTCTTGAATTTTTGTGTTTATTAAGTTTATTACAATAAAAAGAGTGTACAGTAAGACCCCATTTAACACGGGGGATACATTCCAAGGAAACAAAACGCTAAATGAAAAAGCATTAAACAAGGTCATTTTATCATGTAAATAAGGATAGGTGAAACAGGACAGTGAATAAAAAATATATACATAGCATTTTTTTATTTTATTTTGTAACACGGAGTGCTGTAGCGAGATTATGGCAAAGGTGGCCCTGGCCATAGGAACCACTCAAAACAGGTGCCTAATTTAAGGGATTGCTACGATCATCCACCTCACAAAGGCGCCTTTTATATCTTGAGCCATAGGTGCTTAGAGCAGTAGCTACAACACTGGTAACATGCATTATTACTATTGTATTATATTAATTACAGACATTTTTTTATTGCTAATATCGATTTGTATTCATAAATCATTTGTGAAAAAACCTTTTATTGCTAATATCGATTTGTATTCATAAATCATTCATGAAAAATATTATAGGCATTTTTATTGCTAATATCGATTTGTATTCATAAATCATTCATGAAAATACGTTAAAATTAGAAAATAAAAAGTTTTAAGAACAAAAGTCAGTAATCAGATTGCAGTAAAATATAAACAACGAAAAAATATCGATCAAAGAAAAACATTCCAACTTCAAGGAACTATAGTTTAAAATGGCAGCATTCAGGTTAAAACTAAAATGGGGGTAATTATTATTTTTATTAGTTGTAAATAACATTGATGACCAATCATAAATATGAACTCTGACCTCAGCAGACCTTTGGTATGTACTGCACTACATCAATATCAAACCTACTGTGAAATGGCATAAGAGTATCGATGTAACAAATTCCTGTGATTTCAGATTTATGTAAAAATAATGGTTTGAAAAAGCACACCAAAGTGAATCAATAAAAATATAGAATTAAAAAAAGATGCATTATATCAAAACAGCATTAAATGGAGCAGCACTAAGTGGGGTCTTACTGTAATAATAAATATTGGTAGTGGGAAATACATAAATTTTGGGCATTTTTGTATTCTAAACTTGATCTTTCATTTCGACTTATAACAGTGGTTTTGAAATTCTTGAAACCAAACTCCACTATAAGTTGAGGATTACCTGTATTTGTTTATAATACAGATGAATCTGATTTACAAAGATATAGCATGCCTGGAAAATGCTTATTAATCAAATTCTTATAAATTCAGGAGTAAATTACCACTGATTTAAATAGAAAAAATTATAATGTGTTCCTGAATTCCAAAAATATCACTCATTTTTCATTGAAATAGCCTGATATATTATCTATTTACATAAATGATGGCAAAAGTACATCAATAATTATCATTAATTTTCATAATGCAACCTAAAAAAAAGCAATTTTCCATAATAAATATATTGACAACAGTGTAGACATGACAAACTGCATATTAAAGCTGTCTTTTACAATCTGAAGGATATAGGTTCAATTCTGGGTCCGATATTTTTATGTTTAATCTTGAAGATTTGTTGGTCAATCCAATCAATGTGGGCAGTCTGAGACATGTCTTGAAATAGTCCTATCATTTAATAATCTTTATTTGAAAAACAGTATAAAAATTAGAAAACAAAAATGTTCCCAATGAAAATTGATACTGACTATTGTTTATTTAATTCAATAAAATATTTTTTGCATGAAAGTAATGGTCATCATAATTTATTCAAAACATTATCAACTATTGATATCCGCTCTATAATTCCAACACTGTATCCTTGTCTTAGAGGGGGTAACAGGAGGTAACAGGATCTCAGTTTTGAACTTCTTTCCCTGGCTAAAGGAGCTCTGGTTCTACCCAAACCAAAATTCTTTTAAATTATATATTAAAATTATAATTTAATCATTTTAAATTTGAAATAATAATTAAAAATATACATGATTAGGAAATTGCACAAATATTAAATACAAGCACTGTGAAATTATGAAAAGTATTGAGCTGATTGACTGACAAAACAATTTATTTGATTTTGAATGTATTTTGCAATCGATTTCTTATGCAATGATGTTTATTCTGGTTAACGGTTAATCAAATCTTTTTATGCAATGACGTTTATTCTGGTTAATGGTTAATCAAATCTATTTTTTGTAAGAAATATAACACAGTAATAACATCTACAGTTTACCATATGAATTATTATTTAATACTTTTCTAGAAATTGCATAAACTATATTGCTGAGATATGGAACAGATTGATATTTTTTTGTATTCATTTTTATTTACAATAAAATTTTTTTGGCATTATGCTATAGTTGGAGGGCAGCATTAAGTAGTTCCGAGGACCGCATGCAGCCTGCGGGCTGTGGTTTGCCCACCCGATTTATACAAAATTTATGTTAATTTATATGTTTATGAATGAGACTACAGATAATTTAACAGCAATTTACTATTCCATAGATGTTATTATATGTTAAAGAGAACTGAAGAGAAAAGGATAAATTATAAAAATGAAGCATTTTCAATTAATGCCTTTTTGAAGGAATTAAGAATATTAGATATATGGAATAATTATTATTAACAGAATGAACTAAAAAATCAAATCATAAATATTTATTTATAAATAATTACATTAAAACTCATCCAAATAATTGTAATTAAATTAGCAAAAAATGTTGTCTATTCCTATAAATAGGCAATATTTTTTGCAACTAAAGAAACATTTTTTATTTACAATTAAAGAAATATTTTCAGTCAACATCAATTGATCTATATGAGTTTCATTATATCAGTTGTAGTTAAAGTTGTGTTGTTTACATTGGGCTCTGTCAGCTTTTAGTATTTTTTTTTTTTTTTAATAGCAGAATGCCTACAGTTGTACTTAATAAATATGATATATTAATTAATAATAAGCAAATTTAAAAGAAAAATAATCAAAAATTAATTCTGTAAGTGATATAGTTGTTTATTCTTTCTTAACATTAATCATTTTTTCACAAAATTTTATTTGGCTGGTACAAATGACAAAAATCTTGCTTTCGTTCTTTAATTTTGATCATTATAATTAAAAATTGCAAATCCTAATATATCGAAATTAATTTTAATTCACATAAACTTTAACATAAATTTTTATTCTGATTAGGAAAAATGCAGCAATTATAAGTTCAACAACGTTTCTCTAAAATGAAGCATAATTTCATTCTTTAACATGGAAATTTTGTATATGTTATCTTTCAAAACCCCATCATTTATAATCACGAATTTGTAGTCAACTCATAATTACAAGATCATAAAAATTAAAAATAAAATGTGTGTCTCATAATGCATTTTTGCCTATATATTATCAAAAAGTAGCATACCCATCTTTAAGTAGAAAAACATGCATAGTAATTATTAATGATAAATAGATAATAAAATCGATTCGATTACTGCTAAAAACTAAAAACAAATCACATAGATGACTCCTATTTGATTACAATATTCAGAATTTCCTGTTTGTAATAAGATTCAAGATTATTTCTTTAATATAATAATACCATCGAGTTTTAAAAATAGATTTTGAATTTTTAATTTATGAAATTTTTACAAAATTTCTATAAAAGTAAAAATGAAACAAAATTGAATTTAATTTCGATATTAAATTTATAAAAATAGCCTACAAAAAATATTAAACACAGTAAATTAAATTTATTAATACTGAATTCAAAAATGATTAAAATAAAATTTCTTTATTAAATTAGTGTCACACGAATAAAAAAATTAACCAAATTGTAAACACTGCTGTACTATATAGTTATTTATGGGTCATCTATTGAAAATTCCATTATTTAACATATATATTTTACTATTAAATGTTCCGCAGATTGCTTACTGTGAAGTCTTGTATATTTTCAGCTGCTTCGATTGTACACGTTAAAGCTTGTGTATCATCTAGAGTAAGTTTAGTCTCCCTCTTCTTCTCAAAAACCGCCATCTTGCTGGCGTCAATCACCGAAAATGTTACGCCCCCTCTACTGGTCGGAAAGTGAAAGACCTCAGATTTGTTCCGGTTTGCGATTTAGAATCAAGATTGATAACTGATATGCATAAAAAAATTAAAACAAAAACGATTAAAAAATAATCATAAATTGAAAATGAGATTATTTTTTAAATATTACTTAATAATAACATAATTGTCTCGGATTTCAATTAAAAAGTTGACTTTTACATAAAGATTAATTTTGTTTTCGATCGATATTTTGATCTTCAACAATTTTTCATCAATATTTATGTAATTGTATTATATATTGATAAAATTCAATTAGATTTTATTGTTCAAATACTGACGAAAATCGAAATATTGACGGAAAATATTTTGAATTTATTATATTTTAAATCACTTTCTATGTACGAAAATCGCAATATTTTATTATAATTTATTAATAAAATAACTTCATCAATTAAATAACTTTTTATATTACGTTAACTTGTTTAGTAATACAGTATTTAGCTGTTTTATAATACAGTATTTATTTCTTTCTGTGAAATACGACCTTGTTTACAATTTATAAATTGATTAATTTGACATCATTTTGCAACTCAAAATTTTAATGAACAACATGAAATTAGTCTCAATATTGAAATATTCAATAATTATTTGCCAAAATGAAAATATAATATAATGATGAAAATAAATAAAATGCAGCAAACATTTGCAATACAATATGGAATTCAATCATTTTCTATTTTCATATTAAATTTCTAATTGAAATACAATATCTATTTATTTATACAGCTTTCATACTGTTAGTACTGTAATCTAATACTAAATTTATGTTTAAAATTAATATTATAGCTGCTCACCATAACAGATTGGAGTGTTTTGTTCTTAAAATATCTAATTTTTATCCAAAGACTTATAAAAATTTGATTCTAAAATAAAAGAATGTTATTCTATTAAATATAAACAAAAAAATTATATTGAATTTGTATATTAAACAGGATAAATTTCAATTAAAAAAAGCGCAAATATTCTATTGTCTTTGAAAACTTCTAACTAATAAATTGCTTTCAAGGAAACATTTATTATCTAACACTATAGTCTATTTTGCAATTTCATCTTTTAATTCTAAAATTAAATAAATAGTTCGTTTAATATTAAAATAAAATCTATTAAAATTCCTATTTTGATTGAAAATTTCATCAACAGATGGCGAGACATTCATTTAACTGAAAAGATTCTAGATTTGTTTTTCGTGCAGTAGAATTTAAAAAAATCTTATGTGTACTGTATAATATATTATTATTATTATTATATAAGTACAATTAATATATAATATTGTATATTTAGCTTATATAAAGTTCTGTATGTAAATTTATATTAAATAACACCTTTTTTAATACAAAACTGTAGCATATCGTATTCACAATTGAAAATCGGGGAAAAAAATAAGAATATAGATAAGGAAAAAACATATTGCTGCATTACAGCGCCAGTTGAAGTGATTTTGGCCCCCTTAGTCAGTTTAGCAATTGCAGTTAATTACAGTAATTAAATTAGTAGCAGAATAGTCCAACAAACCAGAGGCAGATCTAGAAAAATTCGTAAGGAGCAATTCCTTATATTTTAATCTTGTAATCACATATTGATAATAGTTTTATACAGATTTATTATTTATTTATTTATATTATATTTACAATTACTGTTTACAGTAGAGATTGCATTCATAAAAAAGAAAAAGAGACAAAAAATAAGTTTATTTATTTTATAAATTCGAAATAAAAAATAACAATATTAAGATTTTGTTAGGATCTCAATATTATTAGATGCGTCAGTGAACGATCGCCCTAATTCATCTTCTTTGGATCTGTACTTACTTGTTAAACAAAAAGAAAAAAGTTCATATTCTATCAGCCTTGGATACATCTTTTTTTTAGGTGCCTTCGTCCAATGATAAATTGGTTCATCTTCAGGAATAGCTTCATAATCTATTTGGCCATAAGTTCCAATCAAGCTGGTCCTGAGGCTGCATACAATGTATAACTACATTGTATATTATAAACCTATACCTTGACCTATACTTATTTATATATTACTCTATAGATACCTTATCATAATTTCGATTTATTTAATACATCTATATTATTATTAAAAGCAATATTGTATTTGATATTAATTTATATAAATTTTCATAATTAGGCCCTATAGTGAGTATTTTTTATTTATTAATTCCAAGTATATGCTTATTGTTTTCTATAAAATGTAGTTGAAAAAATGAACAAATAAAATAGAAAATTTAGAAAAATATTGCAGAACAGACCGAGGATGGGTGTAATACTTTTTACTTTATAATTATTTCACACTATTGAAAATTTAAAATTCAGAAAAACATGAGTATATATTATTGTAATGACCATTTATTAATCTCGTCACTAGTTCAAAATAAATTTGATTCGATGAAAATTAATATTTTAGAAAAAATACATTTTTGAATAGTAATAAATGTTACAATCAACCTTTCTGTCCGGGTAGGTTGTAACATCCTTTGTAGTAAATTGTAACTTAGATATAAGCTTAATGAAATATAGCCTATATCTAAGTTTCTTTGCAGCCAGATTTTAGGATATAGCCTAATAAATTTCAATTTAGTCCTCTGCTGAATAATCAAAATCAAAATTGTGACAAACAGAAAGAATTATCGTCTGTGAATCCTCTTCCTGAACTTCATTTCTTACACAATGCATTGAATCCATTTTTTCCCTATTATTATGTTTTAGTCTTCATTACAGATGAAACAAAAATACTTTTCTTTATATGATTAGGTTAGGTTATGTTAGTTAAGCCACTATATCACACATCCATGAATCCATGCACACTTCAGATATTCTGTATTTAGCGACGGCCACTTTTAAGTCTGGATTCCATATCACCAAAACGTACCTCAGAAATAGACAACAGACTCCCAAATGTGATGTCATTTCCTGTTTGTAACATACTGCTCCGCAAATTGTGAGCAAAAATGTAAAGCAGACAAAATTTTAACTTTTAAATTTCTACAACTCTTGCTGTTATACTGTTACTACCTCAAGCAAACACTCCAAACGAGATACGTGATTGGCTAAAACCAATCACGTATCTCGCTTGTAATGATGTTTGCTTGAGGTTATGAACTGAAATGTTAAAAATTAAAATGGAGAGAATAACAGATAAATTGAAGTGCAACAAAGAATTGGAAATGTTTTTGGAATATATTAAAAATATTCCTATTTATATAATAAATCAGATAGACAATATAGAGATACCACTTTAAACAATCTCAAGAGGCCGCAATAATATACAAAACTGTTCCGAATTTCTGCTGCAGTGGAAACAAAGTAGAGCAGAAGACAGACAACAGCAGATTGTTCTGTTTACTGTTTTTAATGATGTGGAATTCAGGCTTTAGAGCCCACCACTTTTATAGAGTCAACACCCATGGTGGGGTCAACCAGAGGAATGAAGGATGAAATCCAATAGGCCAAGCCCGGGCCCCTCCTAAAAAACTGAAATTGTGAAATCCTCCAAGAAAGTAAGCGAAAGCATTACCACAGTGCATAGCATTATCAACTTAGTGCTTTCCGCGCTAAGTCTAATCCTGTTTTTTGTATTTTTATGCAAAAATTCTACGTGTATTGCAATCACATTATTTTAATGTTTTTTACTTAAATTAATGCTCTGTCCTCCAGCTGATTTCTTCATATGAACTGCTTCTATTTGGATATGTTAAATATCCAAATAGAAGTAGTGAATCAGTAGAGGTAGTGAATCAGTACAATTGATTTAGACCAGCGATTCTCAGCTAGCAGTACACGAGAATACTAGTGGTACATGTATAGTCTTGACTTCCTATTTGTATAGAAGACATTAATAGCAAATATTAAATATAATTAGATATACTAATAAAAGATATAATATACATCAATGGTACTGAAATGAATTTTGGTTTTAGTAGTATGCATTTATGAAAAGGTCGATACCCGCTGATTTCGACTGTTACAATCTGTCCTACGCTTCTTGTTACAACTCTCAAATTCCACTATTTTAGCTTGAAGGATATCATTACAGTTAAACGTAATGATATCCTCCTAGCTATTATTCTATTGCGAGAATAGGTTAGTTTATGCCACTATCCTGTAAGTAATTACATGAGTACTATACAGAAACAATTAATAACAACTGAAATAAATTTATAGTAATTTTTAAATTAAGCTGCTTTTTTAGTTACGTTGTCCTTAAAATGTTTTTATTGAATCAGTCATGTTGTATTTGTGTCAGCTAACTGAAAAAAATGTGGTCAGATAGTAACCTTTATTAGGAATTTTCATGTTCAATTTCAAGATTTTTGAAAAAACTAAGGAGTACTGGTATCTGTTACAATAAATCTATAGACTATTACTTCTAGCCCTGGTCTCCCTTTTTAAATTCCAATTTTTATATTGTTTAAAGGTATAAAAACTTAAACCTGTATGTGTATATAAATAATTTATTATACTTATACATTCTTTAATTTATTATATCGTTAATTTATACTTATAAATATATTATAGTAAGCTGTAACAATTTTATTAATAAAATTTATGTAATGATTGATTGAATGATTGAATTGAATTTTGTTTTTTCCTATGAAATATAATTCAATATTGAAAAGGAACTGGAGAGGGCCAACATATGACACCCAAATGCATATCTATTAGCAATTTATCTTGATATTTAGATTAATATAAACATTTTTGAAAAGAACTAATCGCTTAATTTCCGAATATATCCGCCGTTTTGGAATGATTAAAAATTGCGCTATTAAAATGTCATCCAAATCATTTTCAATAATATAAATTCTATATTTAATGCCATAAATCTATCAAATAATTCAATAATTACTATAGGAAAATTTAAATTCGAACATCCACCATTTTTAAGCGGATGAAACTACAGAAATAATTAATATAATTTCATTTTAATGGTTTATTTCCACTACTGAATTTTATAAAATCAAACAAATGGTTCAAAAGTTATTGGGTAAAATCTTCGAAATTTGAATGTCCGCAGTTTTTAAATGAATTGAAAATAAAAGGTTTAACTAATACTGTATATCAATTATTCACTCATCTTCAATGGCTTTAGTCTTCATGCTATGCACTATATCATAAAAATTCAAAAAATAATTAAAGATGTATTAAGAGACTATTTCAGAAATTTGAATGCATATTTTTAAATAGTTGAAGATACATTCACAATCAGACTTTATGAAAACCTATTTATTAATTCAAAAGTTATTAATGAGACATTACACGGATAAATGTGATTACATCTATCTGTATATGTCTTAATAAGGAAAGTAACTTCATAAGACCAACATATGATCTTATAAAGCTAATTTTCTTCAGAAAATAATTAAAACTAATAGTATTCGGAAATAAAAAATACCAAGAAAAAGTTTGCATATTTTTTGTTCATTAATTCATTTTGTAATGCAGTGTATTTTGTAATGTAATGTTCAATCTTTCATACTCAAAACAAAGGACTATTCAAATGTTAGAAATCTTATATTGGTTCCATTTGAATCATATATTCCAATACAAATGTTGATGTAATTATACATAATTTCAATAAAATTTATTTTCAAATTATGTGAAATTTGATATTTCAATTTTTAATTTTCTTTAGTCAAATAAAAATTGAAAACTTATATTTTTATATAATCTTAAAATAAACCCTGTTACAATTTATACGTAATTATATTAATAATAATTTTAAGTGTCATTTTCTCATAGCAAAGTTAAAATTTAAAAAATATATATACATGAAAAACATTTTCGAAAATATCCATCCACCGAAATATACAACATTAGATTATTTTAAACAAAATTTGCTTATAGACCGCACAAAACGACTCTGGGAGCAGCAAATTGGGTATCCTTAATCTAGATTTTTATATACACTATATCAACATTTTATCATAAGATCACAAACTCTTAATCATAAAACATATTACATATTCTATCTGTCTTTATATTTTCTTGATTTTTGTAATTTATTAATCTTATACAGTATTTATTTAAAGTTCAGCATTTCATTTATATTTAAAAAATAGTATGTCTATGCAAAATATTTCAATAAAATATTGTGAATCTGTGATATCTATTCATTAATCAAAATTCTGGAAAGAAAACTTAGCCTTTATTTGAAAATATATAATTTATATTTTATTATAACTGTTATGATTGTTAACATTATTTTTGAATGGAGAAATAATTTAAATTTATAAAATTTACAATTTAAATTATCTTGGAAGCGGCTGCATTATGCTGCGAATAGCACTGCTGACTTGATATTTCCTTGTATGAGTCAATTGGATGCAATCATTTTAGATTTAATGATATTTTTGTCTGAATGAGTGAAAGAAAATTTTTTTACATTATTGATGTCAGAATATAGGAACATGAAATATTACAATTGTGTACAAACACAAAAATGTGAAGTGCATTTCATTTTTCTTATTATGCGTATTAAATACTAAGAAACATTCTTTTGATTGGTTTAATTGAAAAAAATATAAAAATAAATTGTTTTACAGTAGATTGCTTGCCAAGATGAGAGAGAATGTTATTGGAATGGTGGAGCTTAATATTATCCATATATAATACCACACATCTCAACAAATAGTTATTTCATTTCGTCATACTGGCTTTGTTTTCGAAAAAATTTCAAAATAAATGTTGTGATACAAGTATGGTTGACAGAATACCAAAATATTGATATTTTTCGGTCCGTTAGAAAGACAGGATATAACTTAGTAGGATAATCTTTACAGGGTAGCACACATAATGATTACGAGGCAGATTTAGTCCCATTTTGTTTAGATAAATAGCAAAATGGTAATTGCGCGAATGTTTGTGTAAGGTTGTTGAATAATTGATTTATTACATTTGGTTCATTGCTTTTGACATTTATCTTTTACAACCATTTGTGAATTAATCTAGTTTTTCCTATATGTCTACACATATCGACTTGCTCTTTGCCTCTTTCAAATCTTTATATGCACATACATCATATAATGATTTGAAAAAGAAAATCGTGGTCAAAATAAATGTTGTGATACAAGTATGGTTGACAGAATACCAAAATATTGATATTTTTCGGTCCGTTAGAAAGACAGGATATAACTTAGTAGGATAATCTTTACAGGGTAGCACACATAATGATTACGAGGCAGATTTAGTCCCATTTTGTTTAGATAAATAGCAAAATGGTAATTGCGCGAATGTTTGTGTAAGGTTGTTGAATAATTGATTTATTACATTTGGTTCATTGCTTTTGACATTTATCTTTTACAACCATTTGTGAATTAATCTAGTTTTTCCTATATGTTTACACATATCGACTTGCTCTTTCAAATCTTTATATGCACATACATCATATAATGATTTGAAAAAGAAAATCGTGGTATGGTCATTATAATTGTAAAATTTCGTAATTCCACTTCGACTATTTTTGCTGAAGAAGAAAACAATAAGAAATTTTTTACAATACTCTTTTCCTATAAAAATACCACAACTGATATTATGAAGTTATATAAATAGTATCAGTATGTAGGTAAAGTAAAACGTTTTATACTGAAATTACAAGATTAATTACAAAACGAAATTGCATTTTCATTTACATTTTATTTTTCAAGCGATTCCATTAATAGTCAGAGAGTTGTCTGAGATCTCCTTTCTTTAATAATAGGATTTTGATTGCACTTTCCGTGTTTTGGTTTTATAAAATTATCCACTTATAATACAGTACGATATTTACTAAACTCATGTCACTTTTTTCTAACTTCGTATGTTTTTATATACGATAATTAAACAAATATCTAATCTGAAACAATGAATTGATACACATCTAATCTCTAGTGGATGAGATTAGATGTCCGTCAATTAGTTGACCTAATCAATTATGATGCCTTTCGAGATTATATGTTCTAGAAAAAAAATTATGTTAACAGTGCATTTTTATATAGATATATCTTGATCATAATATAATATAATATTATGATAAAGTTATATCTATATCTATAAGTTATAATATAATATTGTATAATAATAATAATTCAATAGCTTAGTAAACAACAATGTAATAAGATAATATGATTTAATTCGACTGATTGCAAAACTTATACTGTATGTAATGCTGTAATCTGAAAGATTTTAATAAACTATACTTATAATTTTATAATTTTGAAAATATAATAAAATGATGTTAAAAATAATTTTGTGAAACAATCTAAGATTAGTCTATTATTAAATAACATGTTCCTAATTTTATTTATAATTTTTAAATTACGATATATATTATTTTCACTAATAAAAATAATTGATATCAATTTATATATTTTTGTATACACCTATTTCTGTATTTCTGTATATATTGTGAGAATATTTATTTCATTGCATATAACGATATATCCGATTTTCGCGGACCGTTTCCTCAGAATTGCGCGTAATAAATTAAACATAATAATTTGATCAAATTAAAATTGCCTGCATTTGTTATTCAATACTACTTTTATGAAATCATAAAATTATAGCTATATTTTTCCTACAGTAAAAATTGCAAAAATATACAATATTGAACCGATATTATACTTAAACTGTTAATTATGTAAGTTTATAAATAGAATTTATTATTCTTTTTTTAATTTTTGCAGTTTAAACTATAGATTAAATTACTCAAAACAAATTTTTCTATTTAGAAAAAGTTTATATATTGCAATATCGCACACGTATTTCTAAAGTGACACAAGTCAAAAACGAACGTTTTGAGAAAATTCGAAAAACTACGAAATCAGCTTAACTATAAACCATTATATAACTAATAATTTTTTCAAAATTTGTAATCTTTTGAAACCATTTTTTAGGAAAATGGTTTCAAAAGATGATGGAGGATTGCTTCCCAAGTTATAAAATGATGCCAACATAAAAATGCAAGTTTTTGACTTGTGTCACTTTAGAAATACGTGTGCGATATGTTACTACAGACCCTACTGAAAGTATTTGGAAGTCATCTCAAATAAACAAAAGGGTAATTTCTAATATGTAAATTATAATAACTAATAAAAGGAAATATCTAAGGTCAAATATTTCGATAGTAACCATTAAGTCATGTAAAAAAAATATATAATAGATTTTCAGAAAGAATTAATTTATAATTAAATGTTATTTGATCAATAAATCGACGAGATCTGACTAAATACGTGAGTATTCTAAAATCAACAATTACCCATTCTATGAAAACATGGAAAAATTAAATGAAAAATCAGTCCGAAAAAGATCCGGAAGATCAAACAAATTTCTCAATAAGGTTCGGTAAACTCTGAAAAAGTTGATGAAATCATTCCGTAGAATATCCTAGAAACTATCATTTTAGCGTTCCAAATACTAAGTCTTCCTTTTACAAATACCTCTATTGTCCACAGAGAGGCACACAACATAGGTTTTCGTGGTAGAACTGCAGCATATAAAATTTAATACCACGCTAACAGAAAATTTGAATGATATATTCGTAAATAATTTATCAGTAGCATTACTCGGACATAGCTTGAAAACACATACAGTACGCCAGGAAAAAATTGGTTTTGATCATTTATATGTTGATTTCTTTTACAGTTTCAGTCATTCAGTTCTTTAATACAATTTTCATAATTTCCAGAAGATTCATGAAGTTATGAGTCTATATGTCTTTTCCCTCTTCGATTTGATAATATTTTCTTGTGGCTTCTGTTAATTTATTCTAAATAACATATTTTTATAAACCTAAAAATGGAAAATTAATATAGTTATTTCCAGTTCTCCTTAATTTGACTTCTATTTATATAATTACTTGAAGACACATTGAAATTCGTAAAACAGTACTGTGATATTGTGTATTGAAAAATTGATCAGTTTACCGATTATCATTGCATTGTCCGCAGGAAGAATGTTTTTAATTGGAAAATTATTTCAAGCATTTGTTTCATTTATTATTTCAAACCTCATGTTTATTGAAATATTATATGATCACAAACTAATTGAATTACAACTGGTAAAAATTATTTGTTTTTCTATGAATTTATTAAAGTATAAAAATGCGAGATCATTTATCAATATTATGCCACAATGACATCATCATTGTGCTTACGTGACATCATCTATTTGTTAGGTCATGATGATATCATGGGATCTTGTGACGACATACCGAATTCAAACAGAATCATTTTGTCATATAATTCATTTATTATGGGATTTGGAATCAGATGGGTTATCATGATGATGTCACATAGCTTAGTAATGACATCACAGTGATGTCACTTCATTGTTGCGTCATAGTGACGTCATTTTGTAGCGTTTTGTATCGTCACACATAGTACATCACGATGACGGCATATAATTCATTATAGCATTTGTAATCCATTGACTTTTCGTATTAAATTTTGCTAATTGATTTAGGCAGCATATACTATCGCGATGACGTCATCATAGTGACGACGTGATGCTAAAATAATGACATTTATTGTTACTGTCATAGTGACATCATGTAAACGGAAACGTTTTATGACGTCATACATTGTTACATCCCTATGACGTCCCGCCAATGTCACTATGACATCATTTCGAATTCGAATATCACTCTGAAAGATTTAAATGAAGGCTTTTTCGCTGCCATCTCAAAATGCTCCACTCCCTGGGCGATATCCACCCTGGTAGCCTATGTTATCTGCTGGACTGCAGAAAGTCTTCAGGTTGTTTGGTCCCCAGGGGTCAAACAGTGCGAGGATCTTTGCGGAATAGATAGAAAAGCATTAAATTTTATATATATAGAAGATTCTTGGCCTCTGAAATATTGTAAAATGAATTAATGAATCATGCAGCAATGTTGCACAATGTTTAGATCCGATAATTGTATTTGGGTATAAAGTAAATGTTGAAATGCGAGACGTGTCCAAAAAAATAAACTCAGAAAATTGTATTCTCACGAATGTGTTAAGCACATTCGTGAGAACACAATTTGGGACACCATTTTCTTAGTTAATTTAGTTGTGAGTCATTAAAATGTCTCGGATCTATTTTTTTTATGCATTTATTAATATAAAATTTACAAAAAGTACATACTTCTGATAAATTAATAAAAATATTAAAAATATTATTTTCATAATAAAAAATTAACTACACAGAAAATAACACTCTCTATAAAAAATATCAAAAATGACTATATATAGATATAACCCTCAAAATAACGAATAACATTAAATAAATAATTAGATTATTTATATGTACACTCAGCCCTCGATTTACACGGTAGATACTTTCCTGGAAAAATCGTGCAAACCGAAACCGTGTAAAACGAGATGCGAAATTCATACAAATAGAAGGATATGTTCAATTAAACTTTAAACCGTGTAAATCGATTTAAAGAAGATAATGAAAAGTCGAGGATATGTTCTTTATAACCGTGTAAAATGAGATAAGGATTAAAGGAAAACAAGGGGATTGGTTCATTAAGTTTTAGAGACAATTTAATGCTTATACTTTTTCAATTTATTATTGAAAATGAAAACAAACATTAACATCGAATACGGTACAAAAAAAAAATTAACAATATTCCGTACGAATAAAAACAATAAAAACATTCAAACATAAATAGGCGAGCTGCATGCGTGAGTTGAGTTTAGTTTAACTGCGAGACTTGAACAGTAAAAGTTAATAGTGAGCGATAAATTGTGGAGCGAAAGTGGACTAAGAACAACTGTGAGTTAGTCTGAATTAAAGACAATGAAAGTGGACTAAGAAGAACTGTGAGTTATTCTGAATTAAAGACAGATTATTGAAACTAGATTGTTTATTTTGTGTGTAAATAAATGGGACTATATGAAATATAACTGTATTCACTCTTTATTAATCTATGTGTGAATAAATTGGACAATACGAAATATAGCTGTATTCACTCTTTAAATAAATTGGACTATACGAAATATAGCTGTATTCACTCTTTATTAATGAACTTGTAAACTCAGAAAACATGACAATATGATACTCTTTTAATTTATAAATGGCATAATCAAAACATGACAATATGATACTCTTTTAATATATAAATGGCATAATGCAAAACAAATCTTTTAATTTATAAATGGCATAATGCAAAACAATCAAAATAAAATCACTAATCTCTACGAACTCGTAAACCTACAAAACGTGACAATATGATACTCTTCTCTACAAACTCGTAAACCCACAAAACGTGACAATATGATACTCTTTCTCTACGAACTCGTAAACCTACAAAACATGACAATATGATACTCTTTTAATTTATAAATTGGCTAATGCACAAACAACAAACCCTTTAGCAAAGAAATTTTTTTTGTTTTCATTTTAAAACCGTGTAAACTGAGTGCTAAAAAAAATTTTTTTTGTTTTCATTTAAAAACCGTGTAAATTGAGTAAAAAATAAATTTGTTTGTTTTCATTTAAAAACCGTGTAAATTGAGTGCCGTGCAAATCGAGGCTAGGTGTATTTATGAGATTTTTAATAAATCGTAATTATTTGAAATAATATAAAATTCTTCACATGAATTAGAAAATTTGCGCTTAATTTATAGGCCTAATATTACTTTCAGCATTTCTGCACTCAACTGCGTTTTTATCTGAGTTTTAAAACTTTTTCATCACTGAAAAATATTTTTCGTTGCATCATTGGTGCTTAGCCAGCATAATGCAAATTCAATTATTTTCTTAATATTTCTGAATGTTGTTCGTATCAAAGTGATTAAATATTTCTATTCACCTTGCATTAATGAAATACAGTGATTGGTAGATCCTGCTTATCTATTATTTCTTTTAATTTGAATTTTAAATCGGCTATTTCTGTAACAACCTCCATAATAGTATTTTTATCATCTTCAGTAATATCACATACAAATAGAAACATTTGTTGCTAGTCAATAAACAATAACATCATCTAGTATAAAGTAGAGGAAACAGCAACTTTGTACCATTGCGAAAATGATAAAAATGTTACATGTCCAATCCGGGACAATTTCCTGGACAGTTTTCATTTCAGGACAAACAACTCAAATCCGCGACAGTCCCGCATAATCCGGGACGTCTGGTCACTTTAGTATAAAGAATACTTTGTGAACAATTTTACTAGAATGTATTATTCTCACAGTAAAAGTTGAAGGAGAAAGTCTAACTATATTACATATATTGCTATGAATGTAAAGAAAACGACTATACATAACTTTCTTGAAGTATCTATCCATTTTATTTAATTTGTTATAATCGATAAATGTTTGCCGTAGTAGTTACATTCAGACAGTCTTAGAATGGATATTTTTATCAAGAATAAAATCAATATTATTTTTTATTTTATAATATTCACTGAAATAAATTTTTATAGAAAAATAATAAAAATGTTCAATTTTTTATATATGTATAGTAATCTAATATAGTTATTTTAATATTTCTTATTACAGTTACTATTATGAAGATCATAATGAATTACAATATTTCAATATATACTGTATACAGTAAATTCCGCTTAATTGGGACACGTTGGGACTAAGCGATTTTGACCCAATTACGCGGCTGCCCCAATTAAGCGGAATCCACTGTATATAGTTCGCTATAATTTCGATTACGAACATAAAATAAGGCTATAAAATATAAAATTAGATAGCAGTTTATTAAAATTTAAACATAAAATTAAAAGAAGCAATTAACTTTGCAATAAAATATCGCAACATGAAATATAAACACTAAATTAACTAATAAATACTATACAGTATAATTAAATATTCTTCAACAAGTGGTCAATGCAAATACAATATAAACAAATATTTGTAATCAGTTTTCATGATTTAAACAGTTTAATCTTGAAACTCTAAAAGTTAATTGTTCAATGTAAAATAAATTTAGATACTGAGTTAAGATTTTTAATCAGATTTTTCTTTTTATTGGAGATTATTCCTTAACCAATTACAAAAAAAAAAAAAAATATTGTTGCATTCATAATATCTTTTTTATATCAACAATAATATTCTTAATTTTGTAATTTGAAAATATTAAACCGGATATTAAAAATAAATTAATAACTTATGAAAATATAAGATGTTTCAGGATAAATATTTTGTGTGTCAAGAAGACTTATATTTTATATTTTATTAATGGAAAATTATTATAATGTGAATTTTAGAGTTTATATTGAAGGAGTGAAAAAGCAAACAAAATAAATAAAATGTACAACGCATCAATCATTTGGATACAAAGGTCAAGATGGTAATTTATGCAAATTAATAAAACTCGTGACAGTAAGATACCGAAAATTTACATCTGATAAAGATTAACATATTTATAAATTATATCAAATCGTAGCTTATATTGTTATAATTATTATTATGAATCGTTTTTGAATTTAACAAATAAAAATTCATAGATGAAACGTGGAAAATGAATTTAGCAATGCATTTTGTATATTCCATACATGTTTTACCGGTAATTCCAAAAATAATAGCAAATACAGAAACAATTATAAAATACTATTTATTTGTGATTTATGTCTTTCTGATATTAATAAACCTACATTTAATCCGATTATATAAATTTATAAATATCAGCGTAAAAGTATATGTTATAAAATTATAAGTATTGCTTTTCTATAATAATAAAAGCAACACTTATAATACTGTATTGTAATATGCAATATGAATCGCATTCGCATGCATTCATTATAAACGCATAATTAATTTATACATATAAATTAAATATATGCAAACGTATAATTCTATAAAACTGTAATTTATACAATTATAGAGATAGAAAATTTTTGAAGAGACTTATTGAAAAACTTTAGTATTTGAGGTCATTCCATGTCAAGTGACCTAAGATTCCCTGCTCGACCATTTTCAATTTTTCTGAAACTTGGTGTGAATAAACATACAGGTTTCAGAGGAAGCTGCGCAAAATTTCAGAAATGTTGTTGTTGATGCACTAGAATAGTGATGGGCAAACTACGGCCCGTCACGACGATTTGTGCGGTCCGCGGTTCGTGCACAAGTGTAAGATATTTTAAAAATTTTTTTCCACAAAAATGTTAAATTACATAAACAAGCAACCATAATTAGATTTTGTACGCTAAAACACCCCCTTTAAAAAAATCTGGAGTGTGCCCCACTTAACTTTCCGATATTTTTGGATATATAACCTATTGGGGCAACGGATTTTGAGCCAATGGTAGTGGTATGGAGCGGCCGTGAAAATTCGTTGAAAACGGAACGTTAGTTTTCGACATGATCGCAATATTTTCCTCTACTATGAATACCTCATGTATGAAAGAATAAACATTTTTTTTACATGCGGCCCGCTAGAGATCTTATAGAAGTCCGTGTGGCCCGCGATCAGAAAAGTTTGCCCACTACTACACTAGAACCTTTTTTGTAGAAGTCACCTGTGTAACGCGAATTCAATCACGAATAATTTTTAAAGTTTCAAATATGATTCTTGCATAACTATAATACTTAGTATTCTGAATCTTTGTAAGCTTGTTCAGTTTTTCTGTGCTAAATTCAAAAATTTTGTTATCAAAGATCATAAGATCATTAGTCAAATTTTACTAATGTTTAAGAGCAAATATTTCAGTGTTTGATACTTTGAATTTAATTTTTTTCTGTTACCATTGGAAAGGCAGATTTTTAACTACAAGCGTTTCCAATTTTGAGTCTTGAAGTTATTTAAAATTAAGACACTTGACAGGAATGACCCTTTGAAGATTGCTTGCTTGCGTTAATGACTATTGCCATCGTTTTTGATATTGGCGGGTGGGTTTCATCTTATAATTAAATTTTTTAAGAATTCTGATTTATATTTGGGGAACAATACAGATGAGCCACAATCTTTATATTAATATTTTTCTACACAAGCTCCGTGATTTAAATTGAAATGATCAATTACAGTAAAATTCAATAAATCGGTTTGATATCATTTAGAGATATCAGTAGATGTATGATACAAAATAATGGGAGAGTTTTACCCATATTTATTGAATACTGTACTTCTTGTTTACTTTTTTATTGTGAATTATTTCCTTTCAAAATTTTGTAGTGTTATAATAAATCTCATTATATTGCAACAATGGACTGCGAATTAACAACAGTAACAATTATATTGCAACGATAACAATGGACTGAGAATTAACTATCTGTTTAATTACATCAAACACACAGTTAATTTGCAGTCCATTGTTAGTATCTCATAATCTATTGTTACATTATTATTGACCTCATATATTATATGCAGTAATTCTTCAAGTTATATTATAGGAATTAGAATATAAAATCAAGTTTATAATTGTTTATATATAATACTTTAATTATTCTGTTTTATTTTTATTATTATCGATGTACCATTTTTCTCAGTAATACCCCCATAATTTTTGCTACGAATTTAAAATTATCAATCTGTTAATGATTTTTGAGATTATACATAGCTATAACAATTTCATTAATTAAAATACATGCGATATATCTATAATAAATTCAATAACAAATTCGGATGATGATTTAGTTATCTAAAATGCTGGGATTTACCCTTTATGATTCAAACCTATGAATGTTCTGATATTGTATTGTTATTTTCGTGGGGATATTTAATACACTTTTGATAAGAAGAAAGAAACAAAAAAAATTTCCGTAGTCTAAAATTCTAGAGTTATATTAAACTATGTATATATAAATTTAAAATGCTTTAATAGCAATATAGATATTAGAATGGACTCTCGATTTTATGAACTCATACGGATCCTCAAAAAAGTTCGTAAATGGGAATGACATTAATTAAGATTAGGGGCTTTTTGAGACTAACTAAATAGTTCGTAATAAACCTGTAGTTCGTAAATTGGAGGTTCGTAAAAACGAGAGTCTACTGTAATAAGCATTGTGAAATTTTCTTAATTACAGAATGAAGTATTAAAGAAAGAATTACATAATGATCTTATAAGTCCTAATTTTAAATATATTAATTTCGTATAATAAACTTTTATGTAAAACTTGAATAATCTTTCTGAATATGAATACTACAGTGCTTTGTTCAATATTTTGCTGTAGTTCAAACGTTTGTATTAATTTTACATACTTTAATTGCGGATCACAAATCAATCTGTATTTCTAATTCTAATACTAAAGAAATCTTTAAACATAATTTCATAGCTATGAGGCAAATATTATTCGCATTACAGGATTGCCAATTACTGTATTTATCCAATATGGTATATTTTTGTAGTTATTATAGTTTAAATAAAAATCTAATAAATTATCGAAGGATTAATATGATTATCGAAAAACATCGAGTATAGATTCATTATGAAATTTTTAGAGAATGCAATTATACTATTATGGTGGAACCAACAATTTTTTCATTTATTTCAAATATTGCTATGAATTGCTATGTAATATCGTGACATCTTTCAGCAGTTACAGTTTTTTTCACGGAAAATTGGGCGTATTCTTCTCGAAATAGTATACTATACTACAATCTTTTATGAACATAAAAGCTTTTCGAATAATTCATGAAGATTTTCAATGGACTGTATGCTAATATTTTAGTATTTAAATAACCATCCAAATGAAATCAAAATCTGAAAAAATTACAAATAAATTAAAAATACATAGCATTCATTTTTGGGTTGCGTAATAAATGGATACGATTTAATTATACAGTATGAAGAATTATTATTCCGAAAAAGTTTTTATTTTTAGAAGAATTCAATTGGTTGGTTAGTTAGCTTAATTATGCCGCTGAATTTTACAAAGGATGTATTTTGGAATGGCCACTTCAGAGCCCACCAATAGCTGGTCAACATTCGTGGTAAGGTCAATAGGAAGTTAAGAATGAGGTTGAAAGAGCCGGTCTCGAATTTCAGGAATTCGAAAAGATTTATAACTTGCTAAATCTGTTATACACGAACTAATCTTCAAAAGTTAAGAGGTATATACTTATTCCATTATTTACACTTCACGAAATATTAATAATGTTTAATTAAATATTATTTATTAACATTTCATCAGTAAATTTATATTTAAAAAGTTAATAGTATAATGATTAGAAGACAAAGAAAGTAACAGTGATTAGAAAGTAAGCGTATATTAAAATACTATATATTGATGGACTAGACAAATACTAGACGGTTAGAAGAAACGTAGACTATATAAGACTTTGTTTTTTTATTATTGCTAAAATCTCTTCAAATGAATCTATAGTAGCTTTCATATGCTACAAATAATTTTATTGATATCGACTTTGTTTCAAATAGCGTCATCTTATAACAAGATCATTTGAAACTTTCAAAATTAATTAATCATATTTTAGTTAATGAGAAACGTACCTATATAATTTATTCTGGGAAGTTTCAATCTTGAAATATTTTGTTAATAGACAAAAATAATAGGCCTATATGTGTTCATTAGCATGTTAGCAGTCTATTTTCTTTCATTCTAAACTAAAAATTAACCATTTGCAAAGTATTTCTATTCAATTAAAATTTGTCATTTTAAAGACATAACTTAATTATATTAATTATTATTTTTTTATAATTGTTATATCATAACTGTAGTTAATTTTTGATTACTTATCAGAGCCGTGCAAATTGGAGTGCAGTGGATGCGCCGCTCCGGGGCTCCCTGATTTATAGGGCACCGGAATTAAATAAGATATTAAAAAAATTTAATAAAATTAAACTAATACTTAATACATATTTTGATATCCTCATCAAGTTTTGAGGATTACAAAATATTTATTTTTATCTCTACGTACGCAAAGGGGGATTTTTTACTCCCTTGCATCCGGGCCTTCAAGTACCTTGCAATGTCCTGCACTTATGATGAATACTGCTTAGAACATTTTGATTCCGTATTCATTATTCGATCAAACATCGGGCATTTATTTCTTTAATCAAAAATCTCAACCAATCCTTCAACACTTTCTATATTTTGATCCTGTGAAATAAATCTGATATAGACTTATTTGTTAATCATAATATAAATGCTAACAATAAAATGTAAAAAAATTACTGTATTTTACATGTAATTTTATTTTTTATTACAAAATGAGTGTTTATTAATATTAAAAAATAACAATAGATTTTATTTTTCCCAAAAATCTCCAAAATATTCATTTTGATATTTCGTACATATTGTATACATTAAAATTATAGACCAAAATTTGACAAAATCTGACTGCGATACAAAATTCTTAGAATAATGCACTATTAAACTAAACTGTGAGATCTATAAACTAATCCAAAGGCTAAATGTCAGTTTATCATGTCTATATGATAGATATGATAAACTGATATTTAACTTTAATTTTACTAACGTTATTATATATTTGCACAAAATGAGCTCGCAGGCATGTTTTCTAAGTATGGTATATATCTCCCTTATTAAAAGAAGTCTATTTTCTTGCACCACTTCTGAGAAATCGTTTTTAAAGCTGGAAACATTAGCTCGTTCAGCGACAGAAGAGATCCATTATGGACAAGGAAAAATTGCGCAAATTGATCTCAAATGGTACTTTTTTCAATGCAGGACCACATCTCAATTGAAAAATTAAGAACATTGGAAATACAATTATGTTTACGAGGTTCAGCGAAGTGGAATAAAGATGCTTGCATAGCCACGAGCTTGGATTGAGATGTCGTGACTTAATGATATGTTATTAAATCTATCCATATTCCTTATTGTATTTCTAGGTTTATCCATTATGATATATTCTTGTATTATAAATGTCTATTTGAAATTAATTTATATAATTTTCTCTTACTTATTTTAATCTACTTTATCGCTGTGCCCGTTAAGATGTAATCAAGTTTCCTATAAGTTAATCATCATCTTTTTTATGATTATAAATGCTTTGTCATCATTTCTTATGACACGGTTGCATACTCATGTTCCATATATATGTTTAAAAAAGCCAATATGTTTCAGGAATTCATCTCGTTAAAGCATAAAATAAAAAGATTAAAAACATTTTTTTAGAAATTGCCTTCAGTCATAAACAAACATATCTGATCAGCGAAATATAAAAGAAGCAATATTGAATAATAAATATGCAAAAAATAAAATACAAATGGTGTAGAATATAAATATGAATTCAGAAATTATTGAAAATAAAGATGTGCAAAAATATTTTCGTCGTGTATTAAACAGTGACGTATAATTTCATTATTTTTTATATATATTGTTTCTTTGAAATTTATGTTTACTTAGTTGTTATACTAATATTACTGTGCTTTATTTAATTTTATTTTGAATTTTATTAGTTTTTCTCTATTATATGGAGGAAATGTGTCTAAATTTTTTATATTCTTTCAAAATATTCTAAATTAGTTAGAATCCTTGAAATTTAATGCCATTTAAAGACGTATTATACTAAAATATATTTTATTAACAGTATTAAATTTAAAATAGAGGTTTCATTTCTAATTGCTGTTCAAGGGAAAATATTTTTCTCTTGATGTTAAAATATAAAATACATTAAATTTTTGGGAAAAAATCTGTTTAAATTTACAAATTTAAGAAAGATATTCCTCTATTCTTTATTGATATCGTTGATGCCACCAAATCTTCATTATAGTTGGGTAATCCTATATTCTTCATACTTGAAGAATATAGGACTAAATCCTAAAGTTCATTTATTTTTCAGAAAGTCTCATCCTTCAGCAAACCAAAACGATTTCCTCATAGATCTGACTAGTTTATGATAGAGTCCTAATTGGCCTACCACTACATATCTCTCATACAAGTTTAATGATATAAATACGTCGTATTAATAACCTAATCTATACAAGAAATAGGTGGCTATGAGCCAACTAACAGCTCTTCGTAGCTTCATCGGGTCCAGTATCATTCATCCAGTGCATTGAAAAATTAGAATAAATGGATATACATGGATCCTCTGCAAGACTCTTATTCTACTCTTATACATAAGCTAGATAAGCTGCAGTTTACCCTACATTACAAGACGCCTTATGTTTCATTAAAAAATATTAAATATATTTGAAGAGATCTCTTAAATGTAATAATTTAGGGGTCACAATACACATAAATTCGGCCCTGGTCTTCTGAAAAATAAGGAATGGGTCTCGGAAGTGGCGGATTCAGAAAAAAATGACAGGGGGCATCATAATACAATATTACTAATAATTTAAATGATTCGTGTATATTTGTTTCTTTTTTCTCAAAACAATAGGGAGCACGTATCCCGGTGCCCCCTATACTGAATCCGCGTATGGGACTCGAAAATCGATTCTAGATCCTTCAGATGAAAAGTTATTGTTCTTCCATGAGTCTGCTCACTCAACTCGAAATCATCTATATTTTGCTCATATTATGCAAAAATTCGCAAGGGCATCAATAGTTTTCTTATAATTGTGTGCATATGCTCAAGCTAAAAAATGTATCCACACATTCTGGAGAAATAACTCATAATAAATGGCAACATTTTTGTGAATAAATATTTATAGAATTATATAAGCCAATAATTTATTTCACAATTTTGGTATATAGTATTTTTATTATTTTATTCCGATTCTGTTTATATGAATTATCTTAATATAATGTATGTATTTTTCATAAATATTTTGGATTTGTTAACAATGTTAGTAGCTATTATAACCAGATAAATGTAAAAATAAACATTACTATTAAATTATTTAATATTTCAAACTGAAGAGTTTTTTTATTTTAAATAATAATCTTTACTGATAATGCCTTATGATAGATTGATTCTATACACATAATAATTCATAATAATTGAATCTTCTAAGAGTATACAGTATATATTTTTAGTATAGTGAAAGATAATTTATTATTGATATATGAAATATATATATTATAATATTGTAATTTATGTTTATAGATAATTTTCATACCAAAGAGCCAAACCAAAAATATAAAAAAAATTATAGTTTAAGATGCATTATTAATGGGCTTAATTGTCTAAGAAAACCGGCTATGTAGAAAAATTAAAAAAAAAAAAATTATTTGAATTTCTAAAACATTGTGCAAAAAGCAAATTTTTTTCTGCTATATGTCATAAAAGATTAGAGGAAATGTTGGGTGCGGATCCTTAGTCTTTTTTCTATTCTACGCCCGATTGTAAACTACTATTCTTTGCTGCATTTTATAACTTTTTCAAGATCTATATCAGAGGTCTAAAGAGGTCTACAATCAATGCTGAGCCAAATCAGATGGCTTTCTCCACTATAGCTTATTAGTTGAGTGTCTTACTTCATATGATTCAATTTCATCAGAGTTTAGATATTGAATTAATATTATTTTATTGAATATAAAAATGTCACCCGAGATAAGTTTATCAGCCTTAAAACCTCTGAAATTTAAGAACTAATTAGAGCGTAAAGCGAATTCCTACTGTAAACATAAATAAAAACATTTGATATACATAAAAAGATAATGTTAAATAAAAACATCTACAGATCTGATTTTATCGATAGTAAATAACGATGTAAGTTTTGTATCCAATTTTTTTACAGAAAAAAATCATTCAAACAAGTACAGCAGCATTCATGTGCGACAAATTGTTTCAACAATCCTGTTAACATTTCGAATGGCCGCCATTTTGTTACAAAATAAAGTATTTATAGTTATTCTAGTTATAGAATTACTAAGTTACACGTTCTACCATATAAGTCTTGAGATATTTTGCTGATTGATAAACAGATGGAAGAAAGGAATACAAAATACTATTTTTTGTAAAAAAATTGATAAAAATTAAGGGAATTTAAATTTTTTTATTAAAGTTTATAATATTTTTAATTGATCTAAAACATATTGTAATAATGAAATATTAAAGAATTTCAAGCTAAAATTAATCACATTTTTTTCAATAAATAATTAAATAATGTTAGACAATATCAATAAAGAATATAGATGAATATTTTAAATGTTATGAATAATATAATGACCATTTCTTACAAAAAAATCCATTCAAATGAATGAATAGCCTGTATACAATAATTTCAACTCATCGATTTTTTAAAATTTTAGATTACAATTTTTTTGTAAAGTGTTAAAATATAGGAACTTCAAAATTAGCAATATGTAACTTGTGTGATCATTTTTTTTATTATTACAATAATTAAATTACTTACAAATTTGAATTCTATGCAGTTTGTTGAAGAATATATAAGATTAATTTTGAAAAAAAATCATATTTTTCGATATTATTAAAAATATATAAAAAAAAATTAATCATTGAGATTTAAAAATAACATTATATTTATCAATAATATTTCATAAAACCTAGAGATAGATGTTCCTTGTGGGATAATTGACTAAAATACACTTTAGATAATTATTAAATACTCTATTCAAATTTCAGATCAGTATATTGAAAGCGACTGAAAAATTGAGAATTTTTTATAATTATGATTATTATATAATATAGAATTTCTTTATTTCGATATCGAGAATTGCTTTAAATCGATAGTTCGAAACCAATTCTCAACTTGCATATCAAATATTTATAGAATCTACCAGTTTTCAAAATTAATTTGTTCGTTTTATTTCCATGAAAACTAATAAATCCAATGAAAAATAAATAATGATTGACAATTCTTTTTATTTGGCATAGAAAAAGGGAAAAAATTTAATTACTAATAAGAATTACTTTTTGGTGAGCAAAACCTTATTAAAAACGTGGGTCTGTTGCATAAAAATAATTGTAAATGGGATCAACGAGGAAAAATAATTACGTATATAATATTTCCTAATAGTGAAAAGTTAAAAAATTCTAGCTCTGATTGTCTTCTTGAATGACAGATATCAGTAATTATAACCATTTTATAAAGCTGGTATTTTTTCTAATACTTATTTTAGAAAGTCGAATAAAAATTCATAATAATAAAAAAATGTTTTAGAATTAATTATTTACTTTTATTAATAGTCGAAATTTATCATTATCAATTTTAATTTAATTTTACAAACTTTTAATATAATTACTGTATTTCAAAAATTTCAATTTTGGCAGAATTTTATCTCCAAAATCGAGACACCATATATAACACTTTTGATCATAACTTTATTAATTTTTTTTTTAACAAATTGATGATAAAATAAATGTCGAGCTTATATTTTGGAAATATAAATAAAAATAAATTCTGTTTTAACCTAACGTCAACACATAATTTTTCCTTTTCCAGCAACAGAGCATGCGTCTAAAGTTTCGTAATGACGTCAGGAGGGGATGTAGGAGAGTACGAGTGAGAGAGAGACAGAGAAAGCCAACTCTCGACAGCGAGGCTTTCTCCTGTTCTTGAAATGGGACATGTAAGCATATCTTCCCATGGCTGTCGAACGGGAGTTATATTTGGTGAACTGTCTGAATCTCTTAACTCGTAACATTTGATGCGTTCTTTTCCTATTTGTTTGGTTTCATTTTGCAGAAGGAATGACTGCTTTGGAGGGTGTTCAGAGGTATTTCGCATCTTTGGAACAGTATTATTCCGAAAGGGATAAATTAGAAAACTTCAAAAGGAATAAAAAATTTAAGGTAAGTTTCACTTAATAAACTGCATATTTTATTGTACTCACTTAAGCGTAATTTATCATAATCGTATGACTTAAGAGTCAATAGCTGTTAATTATATGGTAGAAAGTACCCAATTACACCGAATCTGTAGTGAGAATGGAATGCATTAAGTGATAATTGAATTAAATAGAAAATTTCTGCACTATTATGTTGTAAAAATAATATATATACACAAAAATTATCATAATAAGTAGCATGTTTAGGATGTTTAGACCCACGAAAAAATATTGCTTAAGAAAAGGAAAAAAACGAAGAGAAAATAGAAAAAAATGTACAGTATTTATAGAATATCATCGCGATACTAAATTTTTCTACTTTGCTTTGCACATAATTTTAATTTATTTCTAACTAATGTTTTAACGAATATTAAAAGATTTTCAAGAGGCGGCATTTGTTATTCACTTATTAACAATTTTATGAGCGAAATAAATATAAAGTGCATATAAATTACATTAAATTTCATTTTAAAATTTTATAATAGATTATTCTATGTAATTAATTAATTTCAAATGTGATTAGGCATCTCGTGTAAAACTGTTTAATTTCCTGCAAAAAAGTATAAGAAATTAGTTACGTGATATTTTGTTATTAATTTTAAGATAAAAGCGAATAGTTTTGCACCGTATAAATAACAGTATTGTAGTTAATCACCATCAAAAGCATATATGCAGTACAGTACGGTGCATATGCTCGTTTTCTTCCGCGAATATAAAATATTCGTGGAAAGAAAGGAAAAGAATGTTATGACTTCGTAATTAATTATTTTTAATTGCGAAACGTCTTTAAGTTATCGGAAGATTATTCGAAGTTTTCCTCTTAATTTATATTAAAGTAATGGAGTAGTGATACCTCATCGACAGGGGTTAGTAACATAACGAGCTCGGCTTTGGTATCACCGACCTCCGTACGGTCACATGACCTTGTTTAAATAAATAGAGCTACCCAAAAAAGGACCGGATGTCTGTCGTCTGAAGATATTAAATTGACAGAAATTATGGAGTAGCTGGTGGTGGAATCAAGTGTTGCGTTAAATACAGCTTTAAAAGGCGATAGTAGGAACTACGATTTGTTGTAGTTAGTTAACGATTTAATCGAGAATTTTAGCACTTTAAAATTCGTATAGAATGAGAAATGCTGTTAATTATTATTCACGCTGGCGATATTAACGAGAACGATAAAGATTAAAGATCAGAAGCCCCGAATAGTTTACTTTAAATCAAAGTTTGTTAAGCGCTAAGAGAGCGTGCGCCTCGTTGGCGAAACGTGTAGAAGCAGCATCGCGGCGCTGTGATGGGCGGGACGTAAATCGCATCGTTGACGTCATTCGTCACCAAGTAGCGCCAGCTCGTGGTAATGGGCAGAACTACTGAGTGTGGTGCGGAGTGAGGAACGATCCGGACATTGCGGTCCGAGTCGTGCATCGGAACGAATAGGAGCGGGACGGTTTCCGTCTTTCCGACTATCTCGCGCGGAAAAGCAATCGAAGTACGAAAAAAATCCGATCAGTCCGTGTAAGAATGAGAACAGATGTGAAGATTCGGTCGATAAGAAGACGGACAAGCTGTTACTGTTAGTCCTAACTAGGCTTAAGAAGAACGGTGAGTACTCTCATTTTTTCTTTTTACTTACCCTATAGAAAGTTTCAACATGAGCGCAATAGTCCAGAAAGTTATATGCATCAAATCCCAGAAAAGTCGCAATGATAATCGATTTTAGTGGCAGTTCGTTTTCGATTTACCATAATGTTGCGAGAGATAAAAACGCGTGTCCGACTTTTAATTTTAAGATATAGAAAATGGAGTAAAGACAGGCAAACGAATAACGCAGCAGGTGCTGGTGTTATTCGAACGTTTCCTTCGACAAATAATTAGGTCATATACTGTCGATTCTGGTCGGAAAAAGTTTTGCTTATCTGTCAAACCGTCTTAATTAAAGGTCTGGTATTCGGAATCACATGTCTGTCATGATCCGAAAATTGATTCGGATCTAGTTCGCTAATAACCTTAATTTCCTTATCACTTATAGGTTTTAACTTGATATATAGACCTGTTATACGAATTCTTTCTTCATTCCCTTAGGAATCCATTCTAATTCGATTCTCCGATGTTCTAATTAAGGTTTCTTTGAGATGATTAGTCTCCTCTTGTATTTAATTAACACAAAATGGATTTAGGGAATTAGATTTGAATGCACCTTTTTTTTAAGACTAACATTAAGCAAATTGTTGTGTAAGAATTTTATATCCGAGACGTCGTCCCGTTTCTTTAATTTTGACCAGAACGAAACTCGATATTTTCCGACCAACTTGTATATAAAATCGCTGGAAACTAGAACCATCGACCCGACCCGGTTTGGATTTAGTTGATTTCTGGGGCTTTTAAGCATCGTAGAAAACACACCGGGGTCTCTTCAAAAAGTGTTAACGTCCCTGTAAGATTTTTACCAACAACAGAAATGCAATTTTATTATCGTAGATTAGAAACCGGTTTTGTAGATGTTCTAGGAAAAATCTGCTGTGAGACAATGAGCGCTTCCCAACTTATATAGTAAGCAGACAGTTTCGACTCCATTATTTTCCCTAGTTTTTTCGATTGTTTAGCAGTTAGTTTATTTTTCCATAAAGTGCGTTAAAGATAAGGCAACTTTATTAAAGCGGAAAACTGTTACCTTATAGTTTTCTCGCATCAAACAGTATCAACTGCAAACGATACGCTTGAAATATATATGTATACAGTCGCCCTTACGATCGTTTTACTGTACTACTGGGACTAGATTAACGATCATCCGGAGTAGGATTTTTTTCCCTAGAGGGCTTTCGGCATCGCCTGTTGCTCAAGAGAAACGTTTAGATCCGAAATTCGGCTAACGGAAGAATTCCGACGCCGGCAAGTTGCGTGAGAAACGGCAACACCGAAAACGATGCAGGCTTGCGTTTTAAATGTTAGACTCCGATTAAAACATAACCTTAAATACGTAATGCAAGAAAGCATATTCTCAAATTATTCCAAATAAATTCAATTATGGCGTATAGACTTTTCCCGAGATAAGATACAGTTAATGGTCTCGACCCCGAATTTATCCGAAACGCTAATTAATAAAGTTCATCCGAGACGTTTTAATTAATTAAAATCCGGAACTGTCGTAAATTATACCACCGGAAATTTTCGAAATTCCAAAAGAAATAGGTTAAAAGGCAACCATTACCTATATTTGTATCGGATTAATGCCGATAGTTTTTTTTATTTTTTTTTAATTCGATCGTGACAAGTTCGAAAACATTGTAGGTCACGATAGTCGAAATGCAGCGAACCAATTCGGTGCTACCCCATCGATTGTTTTTATTTCGTATATTGTTTGCGAGCATAATGCGGCATTATTTCAAACTTTAACCTGCATGCCTCGCACCTGTTACAGGTCAGCGAAGTTGCGATTCTAATTAATGATGATTACGCTTAAACGTAAATCGGTTTTCACACCGGACTAAAGTGATTTTCGTAGATAAACATGATTTCAGCGGACGAAGTGAGAAAATTATTAAATCGATTATAGTTGATTTATAACGTCTGGAATCGATTTTAACTCTATGGCCGGCCGAATTAGTTCGTCAAGAGATTTGAAGTTAACAGATGGCGTTAAATCGATTGACGTCATCCAACCTGTTGAGTTCTCTTCAATAAAATTAGAACTTTCAATTGCTGTTATTACACGCACATGATGAAAATATTGTCCCGTATTTAAAAAGAAAAAATTGACAGCCTCATCAATGCGCCGTTTATAATTAATATTCGTGTGGGCTAAGTCATGACTCACTAGTTGACGCCACTCGAGTTCGCTTAACTACCGAATCTGTCAGACTGAGACAATTTTTTTTTACTTTTTTAAATGATTAATTTTCGAAGTCACAGGTTTTCTCATCGTACAAGATAATTTTTATGAATTACTTTAGGAGAGTAAACCGCGCTTTTGCATAATATTTATATTGTTAACTTACAACTTGTTGAATCAGTTTTGAAAGGTTTTGATGATTCAAAAATGTTGTCACGCAAATTCCGATTTTATTGCAGTTAAAATACGTTTCGAGCTTAAAACGTTCACGATTTCTGTGGTCGGCTTTCCACTCCACATAGCGTTTAGAACTAAAAGTCGATCGGATTTTTATTATGGTAGTATTTCGTGACAAACCTTGTATGACAACATGAATGACACGCTGATAAGACAATTAATGTCACGACATCTTTTATTGCTAAAAGAGCACAGTTACTTTTTGTAATAAAAGTAAACATACTTCTTTCATACGTAGTACTAGATATCGTAGATTATATACAAAGACAGTTTTGTATTTTCATATCTCTTTTTTTATTATTATTATTAGAATAACCTCTCAAAGTGAAATGGAATCGCGAACAGATGGCCTGATCCATCACGGCTAGAATTACAAAATTCACGAGAATAACTTTATGTAGAATTTCATTATCCGGTTGCGATAAACCCTGCAGTTTTATCCGTGCTTCATCAAAACTTTTTACTATTTAAGAGTTTTAACTCAGCCTAGATTTAAAATGAAAATTTAAAGTAACTTGTACTGTTAAGCAGATTAGTTACATACTATGAAGCTTTGAAGTACGAAAATACGATGGCAGATCATATGCAAATATGATGACAAACAACATACAGTGGTCGTTTTAGGCTCCATTGGTAGTTCGATGATTTATTATACTATAAAAGAGCGAAACGAGTTTAAATTATTCATTTTTTTTTTTTTTTTCGAAAATTCTCTCAATCAATTCGGATAAATGGTTTTAATTCGATGGTTCTCGATTGCGAAAAAAATCACAATTTGTACTTTTGTGTATCATATTTACAAACATCCACCCGGTCATCTTTGTCTGAACGCGTCTCGTGGGTGTCGCTTTTGGGGCACTTTCTGGGTTTAGACCACGGGGGTCCTTACCTATCGGAACTACCGTAACCTAAAGCGCATTTATACCCTCGGGTCTTGCGTGGGTCTCGCAGGCCACCTACTAAAAACGAGGGAGAACTATGAACCGATTGGTCGATTTTTTTTTTCGACAGAGTAACGAAGATACGATTTCGAGAAGGCAGAATCGTGATTGCAATTAGTCACGATGGTCAAACGTGATTGTATAGTTTGAACGTATCCTTTCGATAGCCGAAGTCGACGTTTCTTGGGAGTAAGAGGGATGGATGATTTAAGAAAAAAAAGACCCCATCTTCCGATTATGTTTAGAGAAGTCGCGCAATGACCCGCGTAGGGTCACTCAACTGCATCACGTGACCGACAGGTGTCCATTAACCCTAATTACGGATAATACACCTACATTCGTGATAACGGGCTCAAATCTGAGTGATGATTCTTGTACAAAGCAACCGCCGTTCTTAGTGTATTAATACAATGTTTTTAATAGCGAAAAATAATGACTAGCAGATCACTTAAGCATTATTGTACGCATGCTCCTTGTTTATATTATAAAAACAAAGAAGCATGTCTGCAACCACCGGAGTGTAAAATTCACTGTAATGTAATATCTTAAAAGTTAAGTCAGTACACTTTATAATCATTTATATAAACACGGCGTATTCGATGGGATTATTTTCGACAGTTTATTGAAATTATTAACGATGCGAATTTCATAAAAAAAATTAATTTTAAGTAAGTAATCTATTCCGAGCGTCAAGATCAATAAACATACTTTGTCAAGATCTTATTGTTTTTAAAGATGACATCCGATAGTAAGTCTAGATAGAGTCGATGTTAATCGTCACGATGCGCACGTGTTGGGTTTCTCAAAGCTCACAACGTTGCGACACAAGTCCTGTAATCACCGAAGCCGACAAGCCTGACCAAAGCATACTATTTCAGAGAGCATGACGGCCGGTCACGCAAAGACGTGACGTTTCGTGACCTTCGTGTGTGACACGAATCACTCCGATTCTTGTAGTGTGTCCTATCACTCGCGTATAAAGCTCGACATCAGAATTCGGTCAGTAACGACAGAATTCGACCATTTCTTGTTTTTTTTTTTATAAGGCTCTATTCGTATTTGAATTGCTAATTCTGTTAGCAATCAAAAAAATAATGTAGGAGGGTAGAAGAGGAGTAAGTAGAGTAAATAGATTTTTGTCGTGATAAAAATTGATATGAATACCATTGTCTCTCCACATAGTTTTACTCGTGCTCATTATCATAAAGAACACACAATGGCGGCGGTTTTTTCATTTATGCTTTGTTTATTTAAAACGTTCCGCCTGGCGCATGTATTACATACAGAAATTATTGCAACGGATAACCAGTCACCATTTTATTCTTTATTTTATAATAGATATAAGTCTATAAAGTAATTTTCTAGATTATAAAAGCATTAAAGCATAATTAATTTTTTTTTAATACAGGATGGTGAAGACTCGGAAAAAATGGACGTTAAAAGACCGTGCTACAAATGTCAGGATCAGTGCCCCGGATACGTTCCCCACTTTTGGAGGTAAGCACTCGTTCGCCGATTAACATCAATCTCATAAATTGTTCATAAAAATATTAAAAAGCTGAACGACCTCGACTTTTCATATCCAGGGTCAAACGATTAGTCATTGATCAAAAAACTGATAAAAATTTGTCCTTTAAAAACAGAACAATTTCATTTAACGAAACGAAAGAATGCCAAGTTTTTTTTAAGATTAAGTTATGTAAAAATCGTTTTACAACCGAATTTATATATTTATATATATTGTATATTAAAAAAATTACTCGAAAGAATGTATCAGAGCCAGTCCTTAATCTAGTCCGCATCTGATGTTTTTGTCGAGCACTAATTAAAATAGTTCGCCGCTTGCGATATTCATATCTGAAAATTGAATTCTAATTTTTTTTGAATTATTTTTTGTTGTACTTGCAAAGCATTGCTCTTTAATTGATAAAACTCGAGTTGTTTAATACTACGCTGACAAGCTTTCGGCAACATGTTTTTTTTTTTTTTGATACAGTACAGAAGATTAATTTGCTATATACTGTATACATATATTTAGTGCCTTCTCTTGCCATTTCCCTCAAGGAAAACGTAGGAGAGAGACAAGACCTATAGAGACATCACAACATCTGAATGCTGAAGATTGCGATGTCCTGTTAAACGTTTATGGCTTTGCCACTTGACGTTAAGGAACGTCTATCACAGAGAGTATGCGTGACACAAATGCTGATATACAAAAGCGATACGAAATATCATCGTGATCTGTGTGTAGTTAAATGATGGCATTTTTAAATATTTCGACTTGTTTAAATATTTTTACGAGAATTTGAAGACGTTACCGAAAAATCTCTTTCAGATCAAGTTCTGTTAAGAAATTGTTTATAGCCTAGTTTTTAGCTAAACAGCCGTTTTATCATCGAAACAAACTACTCTTAAAACAAACTGTTTAGTAGTTTACCTGATAAAAATGGCTAAGATCTATCACAATTTTTATAATTTTAGAATCTTTAACAAATTTTTTAGCTTAGGAATTTTTTTATAACATTCGTACTAGTCACTGCAAGTCTACAATAAATTTCTTATCTCAGCTAATGATCTAAGATTTATTCTTATATATTTTTTCGGGGAAGTTAACTATTGATGATTTTAATAATTAAAACAGATTTACGAGAGAAATTTCTTCATGAAAATTGGTATTTTTGTCTTAAGGTTTTGCAGTGACTTTTAAGTAGCAAAACAGATAATTGGATGCATCAGATTAATATTTTTTTAAGTAAATCATATATTCTGTTTCGTTTCTGACCAGTTTTTGCAGGTTAGTCACTGAACGCATGATAAATTTCGTGCGTTTCCATTGTCATCTCTTGTTAGATTAACTGAATGACAAATAATGATGCGAGACATTAATCGACTTCCAAACTTTTTCTAAACATGCATTAAAAAAGATTATTTTTGTATAAGATCTGTTCGAGCGTGCTAATGAAACTAAAACCGGAAGAGATGAACGGTGGCGCCAGACTGAGCGTTTTCTTAAGTGATGGTAATTTTTATATCCAAATGCTCTTATGGGAGAAAGAGAAAATTGGTGTCATAATTCAAGTAGTTACTTTGTATTTTGGTTATTGGTGTTAAGGCAGAATGAAGGAAGAAACCACTTCCTTGTTGTATGCCTATTGTCTAGTCAGTGCCACACCTGCCTAGGGGAATGGCCGATATGTCCGGTTTGGGTGTACTGTATTATCATGCTCCGTATGCAGATCAAACGTCATTCTTTGCAGAATCACATCTTTCATCCGAGTTTTAACGGTCGGTGCATTGGCAGGATTAAAAATTAAAAAAACGAGATAGTTATCGCTTTACTGTAAATAGATTTAAAGATTTTAATATTATTATCTGAGAGCTTACAAGAAATTGTTGGTTGATCCCTGTGAGCTTAGCATCGATTTCGGAAGTTATCGAAGTGTGAACAAGGTACAAAACAAAGAATAAAAAAAACCTGTTCGGAGTTTGTTAGTTAGATTTTTTTCTCTTTTCTTTCGGAGTCTCTCGGGGTGTTTCTCTCTTTCCGGAAGTGGTCGGACGGCAGCTCCATCTATCAACGACATTCAAAGACATCCCGATGGGACGGTTTTGGCATTCAGCCCGGATCACGAGCCAGCCACTGCCCTCCCTTGGGAAATAAATGAAACAAATGAGAAGTCAGTTAGGTTGTTCCGGGTTTCGTACTTACTGGCTCTACTTCTCCCCGCAGCGCTCAATTGATTGAATGGAAAGGCTTTTGTAGATCAGCTAGAACAATGAAGCTATTGAAATCATTTAAAGATGTCAGTCATATTCACCTGTAAAGACCTTTGTCTTTTTTTCCTCAACCTCAAACTGACCTTTAGATTGCGTATGTTACATATTTATAGATGGTAAAAACGCATAAACAGATGCGCTCAACCTCGTAAAAATAATTCGGACAAATAACGTGAGAAAAATTAGTGCGTCCTTGCTCTGTTGAGTCCTTGCACTGTCGTACGTATACCATTAAATGGACAACACCCAAAACATCACGAAGTGTTGCGGGAATAACATCATTCCCACGATTTTAAAAAGTTTTCTCCAATTCTCATCTACACTCGAATTTTTAACACGCTATGCATTCAAAAATGACGAAAAACCAACTTAAAACGAGCGAAAAGGCGGTAAAAATTTCTTTCTTTGTTTCACCCAAAGGAAGAACTTTCTTTTTTCACTTTTAAATAACGGACTCGCATTAATTCCGTCTGAAAATGTTTTGTTGTAACCACCTGGCCTGGCGCAATTGCCAATTACTCTCGATCGCCCGCGGTCACCTTTAAACTTTGCAGGTGTTTTTCTAGAAATGCTAATTGAGAGGAATGTGGTATTTTTGTTGAAAAATATCCTAGATATTGGAAGAATTCAACAGCGAACACTAAATCGTGATATATTAATATACAATATTCTTTTTAAAAAAATATCACATTGCGCCATCTGTTATAAAATTAAATAGCATAATATTCGTATGTGATACTCTCGGAGAGAACTGCATTAGGATGCTTTCAGTACCTTGCGTGTCTAACTGAAATTAACAGATTCTAACACGAATTCGTTTGTTACGTCAAGATTTCTCGCCTCTCACTATTCTTCCGTACGTGACGTCCTTATTAATTTCAGGAATAATGATTTCTTTTTCCTTATAAGTTTTTCTGTAAGAATAAAATTAATATTTTCTAGTAGTGTAACAAACAAGGCGAATCCTCAGAAGAAATCTGTATTGCATCCTATTCCATTATAACAAATCAAATGTAACTTTTCTTTAGTTGAAAGCCAAAAAGTCCAATCGGAGTCTCGATTGTTCGTAAATCTAATTGTTCAGTTCCCCAGTCAGACCGGGGGAGACTAATATAAAGTTATAAAAAATCGTTCCGATTGAGTTTTGTGTCGTGCTGTGGTCTGCGTCGTTTGCCAAAGACGTCAGTCGTAGTGACACATCATCAGCATAAATCACCCACACTCTATTTCCTGCACAAATCTCTCAACAGTCGGCGGACTCCCGATAGAGAGAAACCGACGTAAAAGATAACTTTCGCTCTCCTGTTGCATACTAAATGTTATTAAATCATGCAATTATTAACTAGAAAGGGTGTTGCGCCATCTATCGTTTAGATTAAGAGTTATTTTGTATTTTATTGCAGCCTAAACTCGTGTACTTAATTAGAATGCAGCTGAATGCGCGCAACTCGTTCGTTTCCCTAGTTGGCCTAAATATTTTACCTCATTCTGTCGGACGGGCGAGTGATGAAAGCTATCGTACAATGGCCGAAACAGAACGTTTCACTTCTTGTTTTGTAAGAAAACGAGGTCTGCCGCTGAAAAGAACTGGATTTGTATTCACTGCCGACTATTTGCACTCGATAACTGGAAAAGCAATCGCGAAACCGTAATAATGGTAGTACCCAACGATATATCACCGAATCGAACTAGAAAAGCATATAAAGAACCCTTAAATAGTAAAACCGAAATTTGCTAAAGGTGTTCTAACCCCGAATGGCCTTTTTCTTCGTGGCAGTTTTGAATGGCATCAAGGTCGACACGCTAGCATGACCAAGGTTGTCTAACCGCATTTTAAATATTCAAACATTAATCAATTGAGTAAATTTTTTTAAAACTAGTACTCTGTTCGGCCTTGTAGTATTAAAAGCCGACTAACATCCTACTATCATCAAAATGTTTGACAAAATTAAAAAAAAAATGGCGCACGAACTCTATTCTCGAATGTAGTAAATATATATATATCTATATTTTTCAAACTGATACCGACCGTTATGAATCAACTGATGGTCTTGTGTTAGCCATGCTTAAGTAGAAATTGTTAATCACATCTTATATGCAAATGACGCTAAATGAAGGCGAGAGGCGCTTCCAACACCTTTTATTTAATTTCCCCTAACGCATAATTTGCCATACGGGGTCTGTAATCGCAGGTAATATGTCAACTGGTCCTGTTACCTAGGCAATGTAGTCCATTACCACTTTAGTTGTTAGTAATTAACGCTTTGGGTCCATTTGTGCTGGATTGTTTACCGAAGCTTTGTACCAAGGTTTATTAAATATTCAGCGCCGTTTCCAAAGTGTAGATGCTACTGTCCCATTAATAAAGAGGGAGTTGGAATCATTTCCATTCATTGAAGACTTTGATGCGTTTGGTAATTGGCAGACTGCGACCCGTTTCAGAAATTATAAAAAATTGTTGTAATGGGATAATTTGTTTAACTTCAAAGTGGTCCGCTTCGACGAGTTGTGTAGCAAAGAACAAAACATGTCAGATACATCATGTGCGTTTTGTCACCCGCTTTTTCTTGCCTCTCCGACCTGACTTGTCTGCTTTTACCGCCGCAACTTTCACCGCTTTGATAGTCGTGACGTACCAGCATATGACCTCTCACCCCAAGGGACGGTGGGAAAGACGCTGGAATTCCATTATTAGCCGAGGGAGAACGGGACCTAATGGTTGGAATTAAAGAAAATTGAATCTCCCGCTCCGGGTTTTCTACTTGTTATAAACATAGCGTCATTCGCTCTTATGGATCGCATACAATATTCCTAAATAGCGATTTAAGTGCTTGTCCAAATTTAAATATAGCATTTCTAAGAAGCTGTTTTCTGAATTGTAATTTCTTATTTTTTTATATCCCCGATTGGAATCGAGTTTTTGGTTTTTACGTTAAATTTTTCATTTTAAAACAGTCGAGGAAGTGTCTCATTTTGTTATTTCTAACAGTAATAGATCTCTCGAACGAATTAATGACTGTCGGAAGTAATGTTAAAGGTCACTCCTTTAACCAATGACACGTGGTCCAGTTAAGTTGTCAACAGGATGTGTATGTTGTATTTATCTCTTTCCTCTCATTTGCCATCTAGACTGTATAGGCGATAGGAGGTAAGCTAATTTAAGAGGCGAGACTAAATTAAGAATGATGAAGTAGCTTGTTAACAGATTTACGAAGTAGTTTTGAGACTATTAAGAACATTAAATATATATTTATACGTTTAAAACTTGATAAATTTTACGAAGCGTAATTCGAATCCACTTCGATTAAACGACAACGTACGCAGTAGTATTAAGAGGTTCTAAATTCAGATGGATACTTTCGACATCAAATGGTTTCATTTTCGTAGCTTTTCTATCTCAGAAGTTACAGATTCGATTCATTTTATCCGTCCTTTCAGGGCAAAATTCCATTTACAGATCCCATCTTTCTAAACAGATGTACCATATTTTATTTTTATCTCAGTCCATCCTCAACAACGTTTCCATCTACAATACTATTTACATGTAATTGAGTTGGAGATCTCGACTTATTACGGTGGGATTTAGAAAAATATCTGAGCAGAATACAAAAGTCGAAAGATAGTATCAAGAAAAAAAGAAAGAAAAAAGAGGAAGAGGGTGGCTATCAACATCCAGCCGCGAAAATTGCTAGGCTGGTCAGAATAAGAAAACACCATGTCGTTTATATAACGGTTTTTTTTTCTTTAAGTCTAAATTATATTCTATATAGATCGGTTAACTACTTTTTACATTTTATAACCAGATAGTTATATATTATTCGTGACATTCCCCGATGAATGATTCCATCCTTCAGGCCATAGCGGTTGCGTGTGAAGTAGTTATAATTCACAAATTCGACCTTCTGAATTGTTAGGTCGGATGGTATATTGACCCGTAGAATGTAAAATTACTGAATATTTTCTAGTAAAGATTACATTTCGGATTAAGAGTAACTGGAAGTCTGCCAAATTCGAATTTTCGGATAACCTCATTGGCACCAGGTTGCTATCACTTGGTGTCGACAGAGTTGATTAACGATTCTCCTCCCGAGATGTTAAGTGAAGCGAATAGACGTAAAAATATGAAGTAAAAGGGGAGAATTTGCGGTCCAAGTTCTTCTTTACAGTTTCTCCCATTTATGAATTAAGTACGCTTTCAAATTTATCGATAAAACTTGAACTTCGTTATGTATTCACTTCAAAGTCGTTTTGAACACTGGTAGTGTTTTAAAGTGTGGACTCAGCTAGAAGGAAAAATATTACCCCGGATAGATTTATTGTTAAAACTTTCAGAAAATTAAATTCATTCCTTTTTTACTAGGTCTTTGAAAAGTTGGCATTTCTAATTAAAACTACTGTGAAAAAAGAATAATAGCGTAGCATATTGGTTCCAAAAAAACAAAAAAGTAACTTACTGATTATATACAGTATAATATATGTATCCAATAAAGAAAAACGTTTGGGTGTCTGCAGCAATCAAGAAAGTAGCGGAAGCCATACAGACGCCTAATGAAGTAATTAAGACTAAACACAAGACTTATCTATGCACTTTGAAAATTAGCTGGCTAATTATCATGTCTTTGCTAATTAGTCACTGTCGCCCGCATTATGGACTCTTCCAACACTTTTAAAATGGCTTAAATATATACCTTCGTCCCGTAGGTTACGTAAAAAGGAATTAGATAAAAATAAACTCTTGCAGTGGCTGACAAACAAAGGATGTCCATCGTTAGTCCCCGTTTCTGAACATTAACGATCGAGAGGTAAAGATAGCATTGATTGTGCCGTATGCCAGAAGAAACAAAACGGAATGCATCCGATGTTAGAACAATTTCGACGCTTCGCACCGAGTTAGGAAGTTCTGCAATAATACATTTGTCGTACAGATAGCATCCATGTCAAATACTTATTAAAAGTTAAATTAATAATCGAAGTTTTATAAGTTACTCCCGAAACATGGCAAAACAAATATTTTAATAAAATTTTAGATGATGGATCGCGTTTACGGTCTCGGTCGACAAGTTTAGAGGTTGCTAACGATGCCAGAAGCTTAGTAGCTTCATCAATAACATTGATACACGCTTGGTGGGGTAAATATATTAAGGGTCCGAAGGAAGACAGAGGAATGTTGTTACTCGTCGTATGGCTAGGTTAAGAGGGCAACTAATCAATCTATTGTAATTCGCTAGATTAATATATGATGGCATCTTTTCGCAAACTAAATTTTTTGGGTTATTAATACTTTATACACTTCGTTTTTTTTTGGTGGATGGAATAAGAAATGGAATTAGAAATCACAAACGATGTACAAAGTTAGATGGGAGCTGGAGAAAATGTTCAATAAATGGAATGAACTCTCCGACGGCATTTTGCGGTTTTCTATACTTCACTTAACTCCAATATGGCTAATGCATGGAAAAAGACTTTTTTCGGCATTATTTTCTCCATATCTATCCATAACGGTAAATTTAACCCCGTTTCTATTTAAAAAAGGAAGATTAGAAGGGTATAAATGCAACATTATTTAAATTCTTGCTTGATTTATGCGTCTTTCCCCGTTTCTGCGAAAGCTAGATAGAAAAATGTATGGCCTGATGCCTTTGAGGTTTATGGGCCTTGGTCGGAACTTGGCCTCAGAAAAATCCGACCGGCTTCAGACAGTTACATTCTCTTCCTGAAGATAATTTCTGTAGAACTAAGAGGTAAACTTTTGTCATTAAGGATCATAGGCGCATCATTATTACAGCGGACATTGGGTCCGTTGGGACCGGAAGTACTATGACCGTGACTGTCACGTGCCGATGACTTCCGGTGCTGTCCAGCATCGTAAACCGACTTTAATGAGTCATAAAAGATTCAACTTATCGCTTTCTGTTTCTCTGTTCCAGGATAAGGCAGTTAACTAACTGGACGTCGGGGACGCAATCTCTTAATCTTTCTCTCAATCTCTTTTATTAAGAGCGCGTCTTTCTTTCCAAGCGATGGATCGACTTGTTTGTCTTTACGTCTGCTGAAAATATCTGTGGCGCCATCTTTCGAGAAAAGTAGCTATTAGTATTCTTTTCAATTTACGCGAAAAATATATTTGCGAAAAAGTTTGTGATAAGCATTTTACTAAAAATATCGAAACACATTAATGTTGAATTTAATAATAAATATTTTTTTGGTATTAACGAAACTATTTTTGTTTTGAGTTGGTGAACAGATCCGTATTATATACTGAACTGTATTTTACAAGAGGGAGTTACATTTAATTTGTTTTCAGCAAAATAAAATATAATCGAACTCAGTCTAATATAAATTAAATTTATTTAAATCTTTTTTCTATGCAGTTTTATAAATTAATATGCTGATAAAAAATTTTTTAGCTTTGTGAACCGCATTAATAAATCAAAATATAGATTACATTATATAAAAACGAGAATTAAAATGAATTAAAGTCAAAGAAAAATAATAAATATTTCGATTATTAAAATTTTAGATATATATATAAGCAAAGAAGTTTTTAAGCTCTTAAAACATTTTGATTTAATTTTTCCATTTTAAAACAAATTTATTATAAATTTAGATGATTTGACTAGTCCGATTTTTACATTACTTAAAGATGCACTTTTATATGTGGACAGACAATCGGACATGATAAAATGCTATAGCCTCCGCATGAAAGACATGATAAAATACAGTAGGAACACGTACTTCCATTTTGAACGAACCGGGCTCAAAGAAGATTAAGATAAATTTTCTTATTTTTTTAAAAAAAGTTAAATAAATATTTTAAATATGTATAAAGTAATAAAATGTGTTGATATAATATTATAAAGGAATGTAAATGTATATGAATAGTTAGTTAAAAAGATAAATTTTTCTAATTATTCTTATAAATTCATTTTCGGTCAATAAAATCAAATGTTTTTCTAATATTTTCATGAAAATATTCTTAAGCGTTTTCAAATTTAGCGATAAATGAACTGTGTATTTAGAATTTATCTATGTCAAGAAAATTAAAATCATTACATAAATAAATATGAAGGTTTATTTTTAGTGATGTAATAAACTTCTGAAGACATACAAATAACTATTTATGGATGAGATTTCTTAATTCTATATCCTTCTAATGTTTTATGGCTTAATTCTGTGACAAAATCGGAATAAAACTAGATTTTTAATGATAAAAAATTATATTTGTATGAAATAAGCGTAATGTTATCGTCCTGTGATATCAAAAATAATGCAAAACAATAAATGACTCCTCTTTTTATGGGGGATTAGAATGCATTGAGCAAAACTAAGCTTATAACTAATGTTTTCTTTCCTTCTGTCAAGAGAAACATCACCAATTTTTAGCAGTGGCAAGGAAACATCAGAGAAATCTGCAGTCTCAGCACGTCTCTTGATCCATTACGCTGACCGTCACGTGACCACTTGACCGTTACTTAGCAACGGGAGATGTGGTGGAGGAATAACGAACGTGGGTCGTTGCGCAGCAACCGAATCGCGAATCTGTCACCAACATTTGTCACACGCAGTTGTCAAACGTTGCTCTAGGAAATACTTCTGTTCCAGCAATCCGTATTTAAACAAAATTCCATATCTGTGATGGTGTTTTAGAACCGAAAAACTTTAGAAAAATTTTAATTAATTAGATTCTAGATAATTCGCGGTCGGTATCGAACTGCTTAAAAGACACGTTTATCGTTTTCTATTGTTTGCCAATGATCGTTCGACACGAGAGAGAGACCGATAGTGATTGGTCAGACTGATAAAGAAATGCTTGTTGGGAATTCCATTACGTTCCCGGTAATTCCGTTAGTCCGACCGGAAATAGAGAAGAACGTGACTTCCGTCTTCTAGATGTCGCCGTGCCAAAAAGAGAAAAGACAGGCTGGAATTTTATTGGATGAAACAGTATAAAATCCGAATAGATCGTTGGCATCTGTTGCCATTTCTGATAAGGAAAGGAACCTGCGTAAGGATATTTTTCAGTAATAACGAAAAAAATAGACGAAAATTTGGAAGCATATTAGATTTTTAACGACGACATTTATATCACTGGAGAAGTCGGGATGTAAAGCATATTTTCACTGGATAAGTCGGAATGTAAAGCAATATACTAGATAATTAGACTTTCACAATGCAATATTTTGCTTAAATGAATAAATTCTATCCTAATGTTGGAACTCGAAAACATTACGAATAGTTTTTAATTTGCATCGTGTAATAAACGATTCGCCCAATTTGCTATCAGAAATTAAAAATAAAAAAAGTAATCTCGAATCTGTCGTCTTTTCTGATCCAAGTTTTATATTTTTTAATTAAAGTTATGCTGTAATCATGTCTTAATATAAAATTCATATTTTGGAGGGTGCATGATTGGATCTTTAAATTTTTGCCAACTAATTATGTAAAAAAAAATTAATTTGTAGTCACTTGTAATTTCTTTCCATTATAAAGATAGTCAAAATAATATACTTGTTCATTTTTGAGTAGTGATTTTATTCTAAGCCTGTAAAAATTGAAAAAGAATCGAAATGAAATGTTGCATAAAAATCACTAAGGTTTGCTATTAAAATCTTTGTAATATAACTTATATATATTTCAATCAGAATGGAACTTACTTCAAAATTCCATTCTTGATCCTACGGTTGTCTTGTCAATGATAATATTCAATTCAGATGATTATTTTACATCGACAAATGTTCTAAAAGGCGATTAGGAAAAAATTCTTCAACTACATCGAAAGAACCATTTCTATCCATCTTCTGCAGTCAAAAATCGATAATGACTGCAATTTAAATTAGATTTTGTAAAGTAAAACAGTCTACAAACAAAGATTGTTGTCTCGACGAATTGAATGACGATTAGATTTAAATTTATAAATGAAGAGAAAGGATTTAATGTTTATCACGTATACAATATAAGCTAACGTTAAATCTCTTATATCAGACATAAAAATAATGTTAATATTTTTCTGGAGATGAATTTAATTTAAAAATTGTCGATTGTTCTAATGCTTTTTTGAAACAGATTATTCAAATCTGAATCCGTGTTGTAGATATGATAGCATATGAGTTCATATGTATACCAGATTCTTCTCTCGGTAGATTTTTCCAAAGGGACTGAAAGCTGTTTGCACGAAACATAATGCTTTCATATGCACTTGGTGGTTAGAAACAGCTGTTTCTTCTTTGCCTGTAGATCTCGGGAACATTTTCCTATTCCACAACTTAAATATTATATATGGAATATGTCAAGTGCATAGAATCGACTTGCCGATTATATAATAGAATTATAGGAAAAGGTGGATGTGAACTTTCAACAGAGGAATAAAGTGGCTATAGTGAAAAAAAGGAACGCATTTGAGATTGTAGCAAATACAGTAATAGTAGCTAAATCGTATGCAGACTGGAAATTTTAAAAGTAACTTCGCAGAGTTTTAAAAAAAGCAAAAGAATTTCTACAACTGCATTTGGAGAGATAATTTCCAGAGGTAATCATAGGCAAACAGAAGTCTGGAAGAAATTTGGATTAGATCTTCGTAGCGTAGCATTGAAAGAATTCCTCTCCTCCCTTCTCTCTCTCTCTCTCTCTCGCTCTTTATCGGAAAGACCTTTTTTTAGTGAAAGAGGTTAACACCTAATATCCGATTTTCTGGTTATTCCAAAAAACCCGTCATTTTATTGTAATGCATTATAAGGCCTATATAATAATATAAAAAAAAATTATAAATATGGAAGTGAGATGTTTATACAGATGAGATCTTCAATGGAATGATCTTGAATTTACATATCTCGTTTTTGAAACTTTTCAGGCATAATACAGCATTTCTGATTGTTAGATTTTTAGGAAAAAATAAATTTTATTTGCATATCCCATCAACGGAGCAACTCGCAATAGTGCACTTAAATTGTATAATAAATTTGATTATTGAAGCCCTAGTACAGTTATTTGTATTCATTCGAGACTGAAGCATATTATGCCAATAACCACTATAACTGTCAAGCGCTTTTATTACGGCAACTTATCGATATGTAAATTGAGTGTAGTGGCAACATCTCTTTATTGTCCTTCATCGTGTACACACACACTGTATGAGGTTTCTCGATTTAATGAGATTTCATAGTTGTTGTGGTAGCTGAAAGGAGGTTATTAAAGTTTAATTATTACAATCCTCATTAGAATAAACAGTTAACTATTCTGCTCGAATGCAAAATTGCTGTTTGGACCATTTAGTTAACCCACAAAACGATAACATTAATGTCGAAGTATTCCGATTCTCTTATGGACACAAATTTAAAAATTTGACGAAAGGTTTATCATTGAAGTTAGCATTGTCTCTCTAACGTATATAGGAACTATGCCAGAATGGCACGCAAACCATCTAATGTGGAAATGATTGATTCGTGGTCGATAGTCGGACATGATTATTGTGCCATATGTGATCACATATCTCTACTAATCAGTGATATATACGAAACAATAATATTTTTGTTAACTCTAAGTGGAATGCAATGCATTTATTCTTATGAATTTATTATGAATTTATTAAGATAATTTTGTATCGATCTGTTCCGATAGAATTGGAGTTAATCTCTTCATTTAATCCACTTAATATTGTTATAGATCTATATTTTAAGAAAATGAGATTATCAGACTAAACTTTATATACTTTTTATTCATATTATTTGATATTTAATAAGATAATTTATTAAAATAAACTCGATAATTGCAAAAATTTTAATTCTGCTTTAGCAATATGATTTTATTAATTTATTGATAGAATCATTCTACTAATAAAAACATAGATATGAATTATTTTTCTGTAGTACATCAAAATTTTTAATTACTTCTCGGATTTGAATATTTTTAAATAAAAACTTGTAGGCATAATAATTCCTTACAAACTAATTAAAATTACAGACTCTTTGCAAAACAGCAATTTTTGTGAAGATAAGTACAGTAGTTTTCGAAAGATTAAAATAAAAATTCAGTACTCAAAGCTTATATCGGCGTTATTCAAACCGATATCCTAAAAAAAAGTTATAGATATACGTATTAAGTTTTTCATAAAATAGTTAAACTGGAAACTTTTCTGTCGGAAAAAGACACAGTAAAACGAGAAAAACAGGAAGTCGAATACACTTGACTGGTTACGGTCTGGCACGTCGTTCCTCATAACTTCCGGTCCAGTTACCGGAAATGGACCTCACTCCTGTTTACTTCTAGAACGCACTGGGAACTCCATTAGCCGAAGAGTAGTCTCCCTTGAGTGGAATGGTACCCACAACTTTCGTAATGCAGAGACATGATCGGGATGTGTCGCATTAAGTGATCATTGACTCCATGACAAATGCAAGTTTCATCGTAAATATTTAAGTTTCGGATGTATAATCATCGTTTACTTTAAAATATCGCGGTTTGTTTCTTGCCAGGAACGAATTCAAAAGTTGAATATCTCCGAATAGATCTTGTTTAAAACAATTTTAGAAAAGAAATTTCAGAATTATAGATACCATATTATTTCATAACTTTTGCTATATGCAACCGAAAACTTCCTTTTGAATATCCTGTCGACTTTAATGACTTGTAAAAAATAAAATACAGTAATTTAAAATAATTTTTTCTTATTTTAAAACATTTATTTACACTAGTAATTATCCAATTCATTTTAAGGTAAATAACTGTAGGAATTATGTAATTTGAGATAGTATTTTTATTAAATTTCATTAATTGCTCTTTAATTTTATTAAATTATAAAAGTTTTCCCTGGAGAAGGACAAATTTTCGATAAATTTCATTGTTTTGTTTTCATATCATTCTTCAGCATCTTTCTTGTTTTTCCTTGATGATTCGCAGTTGCTTTTTAATAAAACAAGCCATTTATTAATCTGATGTTATCCTATTACGATGCAGTAAAAGTCAATTTGGATTGACGTTAACCAGGTAGTGGGCGTCAACACTGACTTTCAGACAAAACAGAAACCACCCCAGTTTTACTACCTCTCCTTACTAACTGCCAATTGCCTCTTTAAAAGCCACTTAAAAAGAAACTGCTTCTATAAAAACTTCATTAGTTAATTGTTTCCAATTGTGCTAGTAGATCTTAGGTGTAGATTTTTTTTATGTAATGTTCATATACAGTATTCTATTTTGCAATATTCTTCTAAATGCTTTTCTTATACGTATAATAATATGCAATTTCTACTTTCAATTGTCCATTTTAAAAGTTAAACGAACAATTTGGTATAAGCTGAAAGAGGGAGGATTACTTAAAGTTTTTAACAATGACCAAAATGGATGACACAAATCTGTCAGTTGTTTTTTTCTTTTTTCCACTCTCCCGTTTCACAAGATCTTATAGAAAGTCTGCAGTCAAGAAAGAAGATAAAATCAATTTTTATCGATATCTCTTTAGTTTTAGGAGGCACATTGTTGACTTTAGAGTTTTGAAACAAGTCATTACGCCTCATATAATATCTGCAATGTTTGTCAACCGTTAATTTCGGTGGTAATTTGGCCGGGTGTAATCCTCCACTCTACTGATTTTCCACGTTCCCAATCTACTGTCTAATCTGTCATCTAGTTCTCTTATCGTTGGACAGAAAAACTCCTCATCATTATTCTAATGACACACCGTAAATATGGAAGTCGGACTTATCTTCTCTCTCACTGTCTCCTCTATGTCTTCACTGCAGAGCTTGGCTAAAATGCAAGTAAGCTAGCTTGGCAGGAGCTGGGATTCCAAAAGACGTGAGGTATCGTAAAACTCGGTATAAACTTTCAATTTTCCATCCTCCCTCCTGGCTTTCAGGGGTTTTCCGGGGTTGAAAAATCCCCCGGTGTTCTTGTTGGGGAGGAAAGTCGTAAATATTCAGGCGCCAAGTTTCTGGGATATATGGATATATTTCTGTACTCCAGGCAGGAAAAAAGTCAGTCTAAAAGAGAATGGGAGATGGAGGAGTAAGCGACAGGGGGAATAATCTCCTGCACGTTACTCTTTTCAGCCCCTCTCGTTTTCCGGAAAATATCAACAGGAGAGAATGTGTCTTTGTCTCAGCAGTTCGATTATAGAGCAACAGGATTGGACATGAGGACCTATCAAATACTCTTATATTACTGTAGGTTCAAATAAGATGGAGGTTAACTCTCCAGTGTTTTTTATTCGGGTTTTGTTTAGCTATAAATTCTACTTTTCCTTTTCAATATTTTCCTTGACAGTTTTTACATTTCTCTTGTAGAGAAAAATCATTTTTCAGTTATTCACAATATAACGTTATAATTTGAATGTACGCAATATAAACGTATAAATTCGGTAATTATTAATTTTGTAATCATTGTTATAAAATTATACCGGAACAAATCCCTTTGATGAAATATGCGCCTACTTTAATATCACCAGTTTTGGAGATTAACAAGCTCCACTCGAGGTTCAAGTCCTTTAATTAATTTGTGACTCAGATCCATTCTATTACATTGCATTATTTACTCAGAGTTGACACGTCATTTACATATATCGTCATCTCGAATGACAACACGAGTATTTTGTCCTCTATATGAAAATTTTATCTTCTGGTGAGATTAGGAGGATGACGTCAAGAACGTAGTCTGTAAAATGGACATTTGTACGACTGCCAGACTTTATGGACTGGAATGACTTCGCCAAGTCGAGTTATAAAGTGGAAAAGAAAATTGAGAATATATGTTATTGCTACTTTAGTTTCCCCCGCTATCTTTTTGCACAATCTAGTGGATAATTAAATATCGTTAATGAGATGAAGAAAAAGTAAAAAAAATATGCATTTACTTTTCTCTTAATAATAAAAAAACAAAAATTATACGGTTTTCCTCTCAGAATATATTATTAAATGCTTTGCCTTGTTACATAAAAAAAATTGAATTTTGTGTTCTCGAACAATGTAATTACTGTACTTGTTGAAACGATAAGAATTTCTGCCAGCAGTTAACTTTTGTATCCACTTTTTAAGAAGTTGAATTATAAAATACCGTATGCAGTTTCGTGATTAACGGATAAGTAACTGATTCGCTTCGCTAGCAAGTTTTGGAACTGCACTTCATACGTAGTACCATAAACAACCGATAGAGGGCAATGTCACAGACACCTGGTGCACTTGACAGCGAGTATTAACTTTCTTCCGTTCCCTCAGCTGGCAGACGACGTTTGTGATCGCTTAATCTCGCCTAGTCTGCTGACACTCTCCGTATACTGGCTAGAAGTAGATATGACAAAATTTCCCTTGTATTATGTTGCTAACAAGAATATGATCGTGAGTCGAATGTCACTTTTTTCCGCCTGTACCAAATTACGTCCGGAATTCTTTCGGAAACGAAAGGACGAAGTAAAATAGTCGTTTTTATTCCCGAATTTCGATTCGATTTACAAGAAAAATAACCGTAACATTACTAGAATGCGAACGTTCGAAAAGTACTACACGGGACTATCAAGTAAACACATAAAAGAAATGGGTAAAGAGAAAGAGGACCGGGATAAAAGACAAGAAATCAACTGAAAAAAGTGATACGCGTTCTTCACAATGTCACTTTAGTATAAGAGAGTCTAATACAGGAGAAATCGATTTGTTAAAGAAACCTCCCATTCTGTGGCGGGACAACTTTAAATCAGTTTGACATTTATAGCCCATGGGACTTTATAACTATAGGAATTGCAGAATTTGTTTCTGACACCGCATCGATTTCGGTCGACATAGTTTGACATTGGTCACTAACTTTACACCATTCTGAATTTTACAACCTTGTATCTAATCTTGTAGGCCTACTTCGATCTCCGACTATATGGGGGCGAAGTACGTACTTAGCTTTAATGCTTATTGTTGCTAATGTTTTTTCCCCCTCCTCTCTTTTGTTCCTTTTATTTTTAAGTGTAAAACGAACAAAGTTTTTGCCGTTTAAATATTTGGTTGTGTTTTCGAATCCTCGTTTGTATAAAATGTGAATCGTTATATTTACAGTAATGATTTCTAAATTTAATTTTGATGACGATGATAATAATAATAAGGGGATTGGATTTTAAGCGAAAAATTCTTTCGAGACACTCTCTGCTTTCGGAATTTATTGGATTAAATTATTTAGAAGGGAATAGTTCACTGAAACGGTAGACAGGACTGATGCGTTACTATCGATAAATAATATAAAATGAAAAGGTGAAGGAGAAGCTTTATTCGAAACACGAGATGATGGAGAAAGTGAAGATGTTGGCAGATAATCTAATGGAGATACCTCAGGCATCTCACGTCACACTTTCTGGCAGAGAATCAATTCACTTGACGTCCACACCTCCTGATTGAGACACTTGGCACGCTCTCCTCTTTCTCGCACCCTAAGCCGTATTGGAGCTCCCCTGCTAATAGCTCATTTACCTCCAAACTTTTCTTGTTTTCGTTACCATGACAACTGGATTAGGAACGGCTTTGCCGGTCACGTGATAGCTGCCAGCAGTAAGAGAAACAATAGAATTTGGAAATTTTCTTCGATTTCTATATCCCGTCCCAACCGGTTCCCTAGTCACGTGACGCCGACATAGAAAAGGCGGATCTGAAATGGAGAGCATGCGCGGGGGAAGAAATGCCATCCAAGTTCGGAAGTAAAATATAACATTAATGAAGTGACACCACATGTCGTTAAATTTTATACAAATTAATTTGTAGACAGTCGGAATTTAACCGCCTTTATGCAATGAAATGTTTCTAATGGCGAATAATACGAAATGAGGTTAAATAGCGACACAGATATTGAAATTTTAAGGGATGATGACACTCAGAAACGTCAGTGAGACGTGTTTAAATCGATAAACAAATGAACTTTTTGCTCACAAGATCCAGAATTTCCCGAATAAAAACATATATACTTTTCCGTTTAGAATATCTTAGTTTGATATTCCACTTCCATTTTTGAAGATGTTCTTTGACTTACGATTTATTCTCCTGACAAGGGATGGATGTAGATTTTAATGCGTTTGCATTTCCACTCGAATAAGCTGGATCTTTCATCAAACTTAATTTCCTTTTTCTGTAGGTCATCGGGACCTCCCAACGCTCTTCTGCCCCCATACTCGCTTTGCTATCGACCTACCACCTCTAATGACCCTGTCCACTGTTGTATGTAATGAAATGACCGGAGCTTAACGATAAATTGTCTTTTTCCATTACCGAGTGACCTCTTGCTTGTTGGATAAGTGCTACAGTTAGCGAGTAATGTATTTGATTTTCATTGCTTAACTCGGGTCCAACCAACATATATATACTGTACATATATTTTTTTTTCTCCCACTTTTCCATCGACTTAAATCATATCCGAGCTTATTGCTTATTGCCATGGCAACAAGAGAGTTTAAAATCCTAGCAGGCTTAATATCAGCCATCTTATGGCAGTGTAGTTTGATTACGACTCAGTTCAGTTTATGGCCTCAAGGGGCGATGTTACAATTAGGTCCAGCTGTCCTTTCATATCTGTCGCTTTTAAATCATGACGGTATGCAAATGAGAAACTGTACGATACTTCCTTTATAGACAGTCGTCCAATGGAGGACTGACAGAGGATTACCACTGCCCCCTAGTGGCAGAAATTTCAAACAGGGGCAATACTACATACGAATTTTGGGGAATGCGCGTTTAATAGACGGTATTGTAAAACGCTATTTAATACGAGAACCTGTACGCTGTCAGAGCTGGATTTATTGTAGGTTCCGATATGAATACAGCACGTATTTTTTATTATTATTTTTCTTTTTTTAATATTTTACAAAAGCTGCTGCGTTGTAGCGTTTAAATCGAAGAAGGGAGGAGTTTTAATGGCTTTTTGAAAATGTTTTCTCGCAAAAACTAAGGAGATTATTTTACTCTGCGGTTCGGTTAGTGGGAGGGGAGGGGAAAAAAATACAATTCTTCAGAATTTCTTACAGAAAGAGCCAATTGATTGGGATAATCTATTGGCAATCGGAAACTCGTTTTTACCGTCGCTAATTCCTCCAAAAAACATCATCAGAAGCGAGGTTTTTAATTGGCATTAGAGGATCTCTTCGGATAACCTAAATTAAGGACTTTCGCACTGCTAGAAATTATTAAAGACGAGTTGCGGTTAAGCTTTATTTGCTCAGCTCTTGTCGCCGAAATTTAAAGCCTTCTGTCAACTCTGCAGAACGGAACTGTGGGTAATATTGACGTAAGAGATTTAACTTAGCTGTTTCTACAATCAATACATGTAGTTGTGAGTCAGTAGGGAACCACTTGTATAGTAATGTTCTATTAATTGTTCTGAGCGTTATACAATTTTGAGTAAATTATTGCCATTAAATTACCGATCCTCACCACTCTCAGGTAATGGAGTGGACGAAAATACGGTAATTTATATGTATGAGAGTGTTATTTTGATCGATTTAAAGTTTCATAATTTTCCTCCCCCTTTTGTTACCCGATAGTTGGAGTAGATTACATGTATGATTAACTCGGGCTGCTTAACGTCATTATAACCGTGAATTATGTTCGTGATATATGCAACTTTTTATAATTATTAATTAAACTTATTAAACAATGAGATTTACGTTGCATGTTTTTAATACTAGATGGCGGCAGGAGTCGATTTTGATTACATTATCACAATTTTCTCCTTTCTTAATTTTTTTTTTCTTTAAACTTGTTAAAAGAAAGTTTAATAATTACGTCTAAGAGACCATAAACTGCTGAAGATGATTAAATAAAGTTGTTTGCCAGTTTGGATCGCATACGTACCGATTATTTACTATTATCTCGGTGCTAAATTTCGGAATATGTCGCTGTTCGGCGGTTAAAAAGAAGAATGGCAGCAGGAAAGTTTATTTAAGATGCATTTGCATTTGTCTTTTTTTTCCTTTCCATCCGGCATATTCTGCATTTAAAGATATCTTTAGGACAACGGAGCATTGACAACAACAAGCCCCGGGCAAAGGCACTAATTCTCAGAACGAAAGATCAATAAATCTAACTGGCAACAGTTTTTCTGTTGACTCCAATTAGTACGTTTAAAAATAATTGTGTGTTGTTTAACTTAAATTTCTGTCGTTATAGGGGCATTCTTTATAAATTCCGCCTTTCAGGACGTTTTCCGTCTTAGAATCATAATTTTTAAGCTCTAACTCGACCTAGGCCTTGATTCGATCAAAATAGGTCGCATTATTGTTCTAATGTGACAATCCCAACCGTAGCGGAAATCAACTATTACATTCTTTAATAACGCGACCTATTTTTATAGGGACTTTTGGGATGACCTAATTTTTTTTTAGTTAGCCGAAGAAATCTGTATAACGTAAAAAAATGTAGGGACGTAAGTTACTTGATTTTCATAAAGTCCCGTTTTTGGCCCCAAAAATTTGAGAGAGAAACTCGAACAGATGTCGAACATGATAAATGATTAGAAAAGGGTGTAGTAAATTTCGATTTCATGCGGATCACGTCTCAGTACCTCCTAGTTCTTAGAAATTGGGTGAGGATTGTACAAGACAAGATTTAAAATTTATGACTGTCTATATGATGGGACTGCAGAAATGTTTTTGGTTTTTCAACATGCGAGCAGCATTGAAAAATAGTTTCTTGTCTCTTATCGGAGATTACAAGACTGTGGTTGATTATATACACGCGTATGATGCATAAAAGCTTTTTATTCAGACACACCTAAATCTAAAATCATTCGATCTGATCAGGATCTGTTAAAGAAAGCTTGTGTACATCTTGTCTATTGGTATATCAGTTTCAGTTCATCTTGTCAACAGATTGCACTTTTTTTGATAACGCTCTTGGTTATTTTTTAATAGCTCCCGTTCAGACCTCAAAAAAAAAGACTCCACCTTAACCGTCAGGTTAATCGCTTCTTCCCATCTAATGCACATTCTTTCTCGCCGGCATAGAAGAAAAAACTACCTTCCTGTCAAGGAAGGTTGGACTTAACGTGCTGGTTCTCCAAAACGCGGGTAGGACGCCGGGGCGTGGATGTTGCGCTCCGCTAACCGAAAGCAAGAATACTAAATTAGTCATTTAGTGCTCTAAAATCGGATTCAAAATGTTGATTTAGTGAGTACGTATCATCAACAAGTGGCAGTGGCATTCGAGTTAGGCGGGTTCAATCTTGGTATTCGTCGCAACAACTTGGTCGGCCTCCAAATACCTTCGAAGGGGAAGATATCGGAATGCAAACCTGAACGAGAGAAAGACAGGAATGTCCGACTGCCCCTCTGCTAAGAGATGTTTATGAGCGTGCTGTTGACGTAATGTTGGACTCTGTAATTACAGCAGCTAAGAGACTGCTGCCCCTCCCGTGCTGTCCCTGGCGCGGCCTCCGAATCTTCGCGGTATTTGTCTCATCAACATGAAACTGGGATACTTCTTTAAAACTGTAACCCTTTTTTAATTGAAGAGAACTTGCAAGAGCGTGTATCTTGGCTCAAATTCTCCGTTCTCTTTTTATAAATTAGCTTGCTATAAAGCTTCAGGCATAATACAGAAGACCATTACAAGAATTTCGCGGTTTTTAAAGTTTATTTCAAAGATTAAAATCTGGGTTTGAATATTTTAATTAATCTGTTAAGTAATATTCATGTTAAGAATTCTTAATTCGTTTCGAAAACTCTATAAAAAAATGAATTTTAATCGATGAAAATTTGATATTCATTTTTTACCTAAGCTGATAATTTAATTTAAACAATATCTTTTACAAAGATGCCAGATCGAAACTGGTTATCGTAAAAGATTATTTAAACTTACTTTCCGTTTTTGCGAATGATAAATGAGTTTATTGTTGATTCTAAAAAAGAAATTACAATAAGAATAGAAGACAAACTAAGAAAAATGGCATATTTCAAAAATAAATTGCTTCGAAGCTCCTTTATTCCGCATATTAATAGTAAACAAGATCAAAGCGAAAATGTAAACAGAAGACCATCTGTTCCCTCCAGCTGTATCCATCGTAAAGAATCTGTTCCCAGACCAAAATCCTACCATGCCATTGTCCACAGGATGTAATGACAATGACACGTTTATTCGGCGGAAGTTCCGCTCGGCCCCTCCGTGTCCCACCCTCTCCACCTGTGGTCCACCTTCTAGATAGACTGCTCCAGCCAGACCAGGTAATAAGCAGGTAGATGTAGGACCTGCGAAGAAATAGTCGAAGTCTTCTTAGTCTATGCAACAGTTTTAGCGTGAAGTTTTATTATTAGATGGCTACACGTTTTAAGTTATTTAATCTAAAGTGTATTTAATATAGCCGTCTCATGACGCAAGTTCAGCGTGTTGTGCTTCGCATCCTATAATATTACCGATATGTTGGCACAAGTCATTGTATGCCAGTGCTAAAAGGATATATTTCTCGACATCTGCCAGATCAGTGAACTTGCGAGTGGCTCTCACCCCACGCCACAACAGGAGATGAAGATAAAGTTGACAAGAAATGTTTTGTCGGACACGTGTTTGGGTGTGTAAGCCGTCAGTTCGTATACAGTAGCAGTGACATAAGCTCAACAAAGTCATAAACGGAGATTCTTAAAAGAGTAATTTCGCCTCTTAGTCGAGAGGCGAAGAAATTCTTATTTTGCAACATGAATGTGAAGTTGTAAAAATTTAATATCAAAAATGCCATCTAAAGCAAACTGTATCACTACCTCAACAAATGCAAAATCTGTATTAGTGTTTCGCCAGTGGTGGAAAGTTTGTTGGATATACGGCGATCAGTATAAAGTTTATAGACAAGCTTACAGCAGAAAGAATGTCCAAATGAATCATGTCGAGTAAGTAATTTTACAAACTTTACTAGACAGATTTCTCATCCGTGAAATATAATTCTTGCATAAACTCTTATCATGTTGGTAATATTTCTTTCGGTTCTCTGCCAGTTTATTCAACTTTCTTGGGTGATATTTATATTATTTTGAGCAAAAGTTACATTCCGGCAGATGTAAACCAGGCAACGAACTATACATTCATTGTAATAATTTCAGATTGTGTATATTGTAATTCCTAACGCTTCAATGTCATTCCTGACTTGACAGAACGGATGCCCGCAGCGTTTTATTCTAGCTGAATACGTTGTCAGGTTGGGAGTGACAAATAATGATAGACTTCCTGTAAAATGCCTTCTCTTCATAATCAAAGAAAATTACCCCCAAGATGACAAACGGAGCCTGTTATAATCAGGGCGATGGGAAGATCTCAACCTTCTATAAATATAGGTTAGAAGAAACGCAAATTTAACAATGCTTGCGTTCTAATGACAATTTATACACCGAGTTTCGAGTACACGCTTATTGTTTATGACATCATTTAAATTAAACCAAGCGGTCGTAAATTAAAGCAAAATTTCAGGCTGTTAGTTAAGCAAAGTGTATTATTCTCATTTCGCTAGTTGAAGATAAAATGACAACGTTATAAAAGTGACGCTATTGGCCGAAAACGTAAAGAGCCTCTTGCGAGTTATTAATGACGAGACACGAATGTTAAAGCAACGTTAATCCCGCGAATTGTATCTCGAGATGTAAAACTAACCCATACTCTCGTTATCTACTGCAGTATAGCCCCAGAACGCCATTATTAAATGGACTCTTCTCCTTCATTCGAAATATACGACGCTCGTGTCTCGTACCCATATTCTCTACATCGCTCGTTAGAATCTTTTGTATACCGATTGTTGTTAATGAGAAAACCTTCAATGTGCTACTGATGCTTATCGATACATAAAGGCTATTGGCCGATAGAAAGACTGTATACGTGTCATAAATATCAAGTAACCGAGTTTTTATTTTAATTTATGCAACCATGCATTATTAATTCTAGGATTTTAAGAAATTCCTAAACGTCAAAAGTCACAAAACGTGTAGATTCGGATACCCACATACGAGATTTATACAGGAGATAAAAAAAATAATAATAAATTTGGCATATCTTTACACAAACTGGTGCACAAATAACTACAGATTCAGGTGTGGACAAGAAGTGTAATAACTAGGTGGCAACCGTTTGCAAGAGCGATTGTCCTTCCATTTGACTATCGGCGATTCTGGCTTAATTGACTCCATCGTAAGGGGTGTGGCCGAGCCTCCTAGTCTTTTAATATTAGTCGGAATAGTTCATTGTCGAAGGAATTTTTTCCTTTTTTTCGCGGAATCGCACTTTTTTTTATTAGATACTTGTTGTTACCGCTCTGTAAATTGAAGTCAGCGTTTTAAATGATAATTTTTTTTTTAATTTGCCAATGTTACAGTAAGAATCTCACAAGTGCTTACAGATGTTAATGATATGTTGACCTAGAAGTTTCTTCTACTATAATTAAGTCAGAATTTTGACTTGATCTATAGCATTTTTTTCCCTTTAGTATTACGTCTATTAAAATGAGAATTTAATTATATACTTACTTAATCAAAATAAATGACACGGGCAACGTTTAAACCTGTTTCATACGACATAAATCCGGCATAATGATCCTCAACATAAGAGTCATGATACATCGCGAAAAACATTGTCATAACTAGAAAAAAAATATTTGCGTCTTTAAACTGGCGAAATATTATGTTTAATTAATTTGTAATTTGCTTATCTTTAAAAAGATCCTGTTGTCCTCTATTAATTTATTTATTCGTGCAATTCCATAATTGTAATCTAACTCTTAACTATTACTAATAGTTTTCCATATGACTTAATACTCAATTTAGGCTAAAATACTGGACGTGCCGAAGCAAGATTTTAAGCGCCCTCTGCAATTTTTGTAGTTCGAAAGAGAATATTCCTGTCTCAGAAGAAAATTTACAATTAAAATACAAATTAGCATAAGAAAAATAAAAGGAAAATGTTCTGTGTGTATATATATATATATATATATAGACTTTCAATAAATTATATAAATTAGGTTTGTCTTGTAATTCATTTATAAAATTCTTCCAATGAAATTTTTTGCTTTATCTAATCTAATATATATGCTTGGTAGCATGTATAAGTAATAAGAATTCCTAACTCTAACTGTTGGATTTATAAAATTAAAATTTGATATGAAAAAAGTTTTCATCATAGCCAAAATGTAAACTCCAAAAACCCAAAAAATTTTAACAACCCCAAAAATTGAAAATTTAAAAAATTATATATTTAAATAGATGCATAATAATATGTTTAAAGCAATTTTTCTCTTTTAAAATTACATTTTTATTATTAAGTTAAAATTATTTTAATCATTTACTTTAAATATTTTAATTCTGTGACTAAAACTAAACACTATTTAAATTAATACTTTGATTAATTAATTGACTTCATAATTATGCCATATTTATCAATTAATCTAATATCAACACATTACATTATTGATATTGTGACGAGGTTTCTATTTTAATAGCTTTTCGATATTAATTAATTAAATTTAATTTAAATTTTAATACTTAATTTTCCAAAACAAAATAAAAGAATATATAAATTAGATTTGTCTAGTTGCCATCATCATGATAACTTTTGTATATGTTTTCTAATTTGAATAAAATTCCAATATGTTGTTAGATCACATTAAAAAATTGAAAATAATATCCGATTAATATTATTGATATATTAATAAAAAAGTTATTTACATGTTTTGGAACAATATCTCACATAAATATTATCCAATATGAATGAAATTTATATATATTATTGAAATCATATTGAAAATGACAAAGATATTTTTGATCAAGATGAGTCCAAGAGTGTTGAAAAATTATTAATATTTGATTATATCTGGTCAGACATCTGTCTATTAAAATGATATCTCATTATAAAATTTATATAATTTGAATGAAATTTACACACATTAGAATCTGCTAGAGAATTGTGTGCTAAAAATGATCAAAATCAATTCATTATTATACTGATTATCATTTTGCTATTAGAATAATTTGCCAATCTTAAGCTTATAAATTTTAGAATAAGTTTAGACTAAACTGATGAGATTTTTTTAATCAAACTTAATTAATTTTTGGTTTATATTTTATTTTAGCATAAGTCTAGTATATCCTTTTTTCTTTTTTTAACTCGCTAAACTATATCATTTTATTAATAGTATTATTGTTGATCTCACTACAATACATCTTTAGGACAATCAAAACAATATCTGTTTGGCTAATAGCTAAGTTATTAGACATAAACTGCATCAAATAAATTTGCTCAATTCATCCCTTTTGTCTCCATTCCCTCCTTTTCTAACTCTTCTACTGTATTCATTCTCTTCTCTCTTTCTCTACGATAAACTTTTGAGTATAACCTTGTTTTTCATTCTAAAAGTTCTGTATGCATAATAATATTTATACATATCAGTGTTTTGTGATTGATTTTTGTTAAAGTTATATTTACCCAGTATCAAGCAGGATACAAAAAAATTCTTTTCCTCTGTTAGTGTATACAAATAAAAAGTTTAGAAATTATATCATCTTCAAGATACTTTTTAATAGCTTTTTTTATGCATTTTTGTAATCTGCAGTTGATTTTGTTTTTAAATATAATTTAGTAAAAATATAGCAAAATAGAAAAGTATATTATTTTAATGATCATTAAATATTGGATCTTAAATTTTAATTTACTTTAAAGAATAGTCCTAAAATAAATGAATAAAAAGATTTAATAAAATTAAAGTGAAAAAAGAAAATTTTAATAATTTTGTTGCGATTCACATTGAAACCTTTTTTTAAATCCATAATTAATTTCAAAATTAAAAAAAGTAATTTACTAAAATAAAAATTAAAATATGGAATAAAAAGTCAGAATTAATATCAGTCATAACAGCATTTCACTTATTTGATTAAAAGATGATGATAAAAAAAGAAGAAAAAATTATCTTATCCTACTATAGAAGAGAAACATAACTGGGAATAATCATTAATTAAATAAATATAGCATTGATATTCCATTCACGGTCATATTCATCACAGTGAATTAATTCTCAAATCAAGATCACTCTTATTTTTCATATTTTGTAACAATATATTCTGAACTAATCTCCAATTGGAAATGATGATTTAACTTGCCCTAATAGGAGCAAATTAAATAATCACATGCAGTTAGAGATTAATTCCTAAAATTTGTTGTGGCAAATATGAAAAATAGAAATGATTTTGATCTAAGAATTAATTCATCATGATGAACACAACCTTTAATGTTTTAAATTTTCTAAAATTAAGATTTAATTTTAATAGCCTTGCTCTTATTGATTGATTGGATATTTCTACTACATATGGATATATTGTTAAAATGTATGACAATAATAATGGGACCTTTCTGAATAGTAATTGTAGTAATAATAACTTGAGGAATAATTTTTATGATGACTTAATAAATTAATTATTAAATTAAAGATATAATTCCAAATCAAAAGTCATATAATAGAACTTGCTGAATATGAAAGTTCTCAATAGTCTAATCATTTGGATAAAAAATTTCTCAAAAATAATAACTTAATGTTAATCTAAATGGAAAAACTGAACAAATAATAATTGCATATAAAAATTGGATTATTATTTCTTCATATGCCAGCAGAGGCAGACTGTTAACTTTAGGGGCCCTGGGCTATTAATGTTTGGGGACTTACTAAATTAATTCAAATTGACTTAAAGGTGAGAGCTATGCTAAACTAACACTTGTTAGAGGAGCTAGATTTTCACTCCCATTCTGACAATGCCATATTATTTGCATAATTGACAAATGACAAAGTATATTTTGATTTTACTGACTACCGACAGAGCCATATTTACTATTTACTGTCATTTAAAATATTGATATTTGATATTTTATTCAAATCCAATAGTGTTGCAAACAACGATTTAAATTTTATCTAACAAGGGGAGGACACAGCTGACCCCCCACCGATTTTGATCTGCTTAAGTATGGTGAAAATACATCAAAAATGAGTGAATACGTGTCCGAGCTTTTCATTGAATGGGGCCTTCTAATAGTATTTTTTAACACTTGAAAAATCGAACTTTTGATAATTCAGCTTAAAAACGATAGATAGAGAGCAGATCAGCTGTAGCGCAGATGGCATAGTCGGTAAATACGTGGCTCGTAATCTGATGGTGGTGGGATCAGCCGTAGCGCAGATGGCGTAGTCGGTAAATATGTGGCTCGTAATCTGATGGTGGTGGGTTCGAATCTCGGTTGATGTATTCAAAATAATTTCATAACATTATGAAAATTATATTATGAATAAATATAAATTAATATACTGTATATATATGCGTGTGGGTGTGTAAATCCCAATCCTAGTATTTATTTATGCTATTGCTATAGATGCCTAAAAAGGAAGATAAGAATGAAAGAAAATAATGTTAGCTACTGTAACAGTATTTAAAATCATCGTTAACTTTTGTATGTAAATCCCAATCCTAGTATTTATGCTATTGCTCTAGATGCCTAAAAAGGAAGATGAGAATGAAAGAAAATAATGTTAGCTACTGTAACAGTATTTAAAATCATCGTTAACTTTTGCATATATGCAATTTTCCCTAAATGTTTGGTGAAACTATAAAGTCATATGTCTGAAGTATTGAATTCTAAAACAGTTTTGTCTGGTTGGTGCAAAGAAATTCTTCGTAATTTTTTCTCTGCTGCGAAATATTTCTTAGTTTTAAAAGCCACGAAAATACAGAATGTAAAGTACTGATTATCTGAAAAAAGAGTTAACACGATATCAGAATATTCGTTTAGTAAAACTATATTCGAATTTCATAAAACATTCATACCTTGATCGGGAATTTCTTGTTAACGTAAAAACATCCACTCATACAGAGAGTGAATGAGACTTTTCCGAATCTTTTCATGAAATCTAAAATCTGAATAAATGATTGATTTTAAAGGCGCATTAGATACCTAAGAAACGATAATTAATCCATATACCTACTTTCAATTTTTTCACTAGATCCATATTGCATTCTGAAAAATGCCGAATATCCTGAAAGCCATTCACCATCTAGAAAGTAATAAATTAATTTTTATTCTAAATAATAATTAGCTTTGATTTAAATTGCTCAAAAACTTACATTCAAGGCTAAAGAGCACAATAAACTCCCATAGATTACACTAACGATGGTGGTATCAATTACTAATCCTAATATAAATACGAATTGTTCTTTCATATCAACGAACAAAAGAATATAATAAGAAATACTGGTGACAGAAGTGATGAAAATATACATCATAAAGAATGAATAGTTAATTTCGTTGTTTAACTGTGCTTTTAAGTTTTACCCTGTGCCTGGCGCAGCTTGGCGTCTGAGGCCCTTGTGCCATTAAAACCAATCAACCAACCAATCCTGAAAGCCATTCATCATCTAGAAAGTAATAAATTAATTTTTATTCTAAATAATAATTAGCTTTGATTTAAATTGCTCAAAAACTTACATTAAAGGCTAAAGAGCACAATAAACACCCATAGATTACACAAACGATGGTGATATCAATTACTAATCCTAATATAATAAAAACGAATTGTTCTTTCATATTAACGAACAAAATATAATAAGAAATACTGGTGACCGAAGTGATGAAAATATACATCATAAAGAATGAATAGTTAATTTCGTTGTTTAACTGTGCAACAAAAGTCCATAATTCCTGATGATGTGTGAAAAATTCTTCTAGATTCGATTCCAAATACAAGTCATTCTTTTTTATTAATGACAGTTCTTTTAACAGTTGTTGGTATTCGTGGTGAATAACCCAAACCAATATTCCTCCCAGTAACAAAACCGAGCTATATTTCGATTCCAAATACAAGTCATTCTTTTTTATTAATGATAGTTCTTTTAACAGTCGTTGGTATTCGTGGTGAATAACCCAAACCAATATTCCTCCCAGTAACAAAACCGAGCTATATATTCCAATCAAGTAAATCGATAACATTCCTAATTCCACGCAACAGAAAAGCGCTTCACCTTCAAATTTTTCTCGATCGATCAACCAAGGATAGATGTAAAAGACAATTACGACTTCAAATATAAAGCAAATAAATATTTTTAATAAAGAATAAAAGAAACATGCTTTACTAATAATCGAATTATCTTCTCGTTCTATTTTTCTTTCGAAAAAGTTTACGTTTTTTTAACGTAATTCTCACGTTCAACTTTATATTCTTCGCGAAAGTGAAAATCGAAGCGACAGTAAATGTAAAAAGTATGCAACTCATTTTTATTACTGAGTCGTTCTCGATGATAACGTACCATCCAATACAAACAGCGTATCGATTAATCCCCGGAATTATTTGCCACAAAAGTAAAAGGAAATGTCCCCATAAAATAAACTCTACAAATTGAATATATATCCGTTTTAATGTATATCCACATTTAGATTGGTTACTTTGACAGTTGCAAGAGGACAAAGGATCGAAACCGTATATTAGAACGATTTTCTTATATGGTGTAAGATAGGAACATAACCAAATTTCTTCTTTTGCGCTGGAAATCATGATTCTATCTGTGAATATCAAATCAATTTCTATACTTCTACAATCAGAAAATATTCATGGTATTCTAATTTACTTTCATTAGAAGAATACCAAGAATATTTTCTGGTTAATTTCTCCATAAATAATTCACATATGATCGATCACTATGAAAATTTCATTAAAAAATCTATTTTAATGAAGCGAAAAAAATGTAAATCATATTTATTTTTTATAAAGATTATAAATAATGGATTTACATACTTTATCATTGATTGGAATTTTAATGGCGAATGATATATGTCACTTATTTACGGAGAAATTAACCAGAAAATATTTTTGGTATTCTTCTAATGAAAATAAATTAGAACACCAACAATATTTTCTGAATGTAGAAGTATAGAAATCGATTTGATATTCATAGATAGAATCATGTTTTCAGGGCAAAAGAAGAAATTTGGTTATATTCCTATTAAGGCCGTGTGATGGCCAAGAACCATCGATTATTTTAAAATAATCGATGCATCGATTATTTTAAAATTCATCGATGGTTAGAGAAAAATTAAATCGATTTTTCTACGATGGTATTTCTAACTAAAAAAATGTTCCCAAGTCCAATCGATCAAACGTTTATTTTATTGAATTGCAATACGTATAAGATTATTTATTTCTTCTATTGACAATGAACTTAAAATTAAATGCATATTCAAATGTTTTGGCTTTAAACTGCTCATATTTTTGGAGATAGTTATGCCTGCTTTGATGAATAACCGTTCTGCAGGCTTAGAAGTTGTTGGAACACAGATATTTTAAAGCCAGTGAGCAAAGATTAGAATTGATTTTCTCCTGTTGTTGTAATAACCGTTCTGCAGGCTTAGAAGTTGTTGGAACCCAGATATTTTAAAGCCAGTGAGCAAAGGTTAGAATTGATTTTCTCCTGTTGTTGCTAAATTTGCACACGATTGCTTCTGTGGTGTTCCAATTTAAAATAACTTTTACTTTGAAGTATTTACGCCATGTTATTTAGTTTTCAATAAACTTACAACAAAAGAAAATTTTTACACCTTCATATTGTAGATTTTATTAACATTAAATAGGTTATAGGTAAAAGTCAGATTTACGTGTGAGCGACCGCGCGAAGCGATGCGCAAGCGCGCGACGCCATCTAGCGGCGCAAATGGCGTGGCGCTTTCTGATGGCGTCACTGGCGCGCGGAAAGGATTAGCGCGCGCGCCGTTTTGCGTGGCGCCATCTATTCGCGGGGAAAAAAATTTATTTTAGAAAACTTATGATAATCTCCCTTCTTCTGTTTTACCCCCAACTATGCTGCCAGATTTCGGTGTCTTGCCGACCTCCATAGCTGTGATGTTGTGTCTTTAGTCTTGCCGGTAAGCAACTCGCTGCACTCTTGTGCTGGGTCCTGCCTCAATCCTTCAGACGGGTCTGCGAAGCGTCGTACACTTTCAGCGTTCGCTTGTTCCTAGTGTCCTGCAGAGGGGAGAAAACATTACGGCCTTATGCCTTGCTAGCGAATGCCTGCTCGGCTCACCTACTGCTTACCTGGTCTGCTCCAATGGTTCCGTCCTGGTGGTGGATGATAAGGAAGGTGCCGGCCATGGCGTCCTCCGGGGCGATGCCCACTTCCTTCATTTTCAAGGCCTCCATTGCTTACCTGGTCCGCTCCAACGGTTCCGTCCTGGTGGTGGATGATAAGAAAGGTGCCGGCCATGGCGTCCTCCGGGGCGATGCCCACTTCCTTCATTTTCAAGGCCTCCCTTCCGGGTCCCGGGTACACCTGACCCACGTCCTGAAGGAAACGACGGAATTTCTGCCCGTTGGAGTCAGTTGGTTTGAACTGCCGCTCCCTATAAGTGAACTCGGAAATGTACAAGAAGACTCCTTCATCGGTGGAGGCGCGTTTGATTATATCCTGAGGGAGGAGAAACGTGGTCAGATGCATGCTTGAGGGATGTAACTACTAGTGGCCGATTACTCGTTGAACCTACCTTTAGGTGCCGGTTTCGTGTCTCAATGTTTTGAATGTGGACGCGTGCATCCTCAGTGTCGACGAACCTGAAACAAGAGATAGCGACATTGTAGGCAGAACCTGCTTGGCCTGTGTCTAGGCATCTATGTCGGCATGGCCGCCGTACGCCCCTACGGACGGCGGGGCATGCGTTGACGGCAACTGATGCGCGGGTGGGGCTGCACTTACCTTCCCGGACCTGGCTTGCTGTGGTTCACGACCTTATGGAAAGATAATCCCAGCTCCTCGCAACCGCGGTACTGCGGTGCACAGTCCGTCATTATACAGCTGCCCGGGGCTACATATTTGAGCATATAGCTCCACAGTATTTTTCTACTCTTTCCGGGAACCTGGAAAAAATATAAATGAGGATACATATTGTGCCGCGCAGCGACCGCGTCGAGCATCGAGCAGCACCTACCTGCCAGTATAGACCCTCCTTCGTCTCCCTGCAATATATCCCAAGTATGACCAGGCTATGCGACGACGTGAGCCGACCGCGGTTATATTTTCTCCTCCTTCCGAACGTCTCGTCGACCTGAAAAAAAAATTTTTTGGTTAATCGATATCGTGCATCGAATGTAAGGATGTATGCGGACATGCACCGATAATGCGATGCCATCGGCGGCGCATTCACCTCGACAGTCATCCCGGGACCGCCTATCTGTGTCTGCATATTTGACACTATCACAGCAGCCACCTCCCGGAAGGAGGAGTAGAAATCTACAGCAGTTTCTTTCGTGACCCCGCACTCCTCGTATGCGCGGGACACCGGGGTCCGGATGACCCAGGCGTGCATGAGCCGGAACACCTGAAACATAAAGAAGCGATATTAAAAATCACAAGCAAGTCGAACAGGACGGCTGCATATGCCGAGCCCCAGCGTGCGATTGCCCCTCCGGTAATTTGGGGAGATCGCGTTCGCCCGTGTCCAAATACGGGACGGCTGCATATGCCGAGCCCGAGCGTGAAACCCAGCGTGCGATTGCCCCTCCGGTAATTTGGGGAGATCGCGTTCGCCCGTGTCCAAATATACCACGTAAACGAGGGCATACCTTCACAGCGGGAATGTTCACATTACAAAAAAACGTGTTTCCAAGAGGCGACATATATCCGGTGCAGCGCCGGGTGAGCCGGCGGCGTTTCCCGTCAGATGTTGTCAACGGGAGGGTCACGTTCGTCTCCTTGCAGCGGTATACATAGCCTGCTTGATTGGCCGCAGACTTGTGGCACGACATGGAACCTGCGGGAGGAAAGAATTGTTAAAACCGATCTAACAGCGCTGTTGGCCATAGCCGATGGCCGGCTGCACAATATCCTCACCTTGGCATTTAGGGCACGGGGGCGGAGGCGTCACATCTCGTGACGGAATCAGCCCGAGTTCAACGGCGGCGATTACAGCTGCCTCGTTGTCAGGAAATACCTCCATGAAGGTGTACGATGTAATGGCCTCGACGGCCGCCACAATTGCGGGGTTCGGGACGGGAGAGTCCAATGCATTTGATGATGTCGGCAAATAGTCCATGGTTTCTGAAAGAAAAGAAATGCGGAGACAGCGTGATTTTTGGTTGTAAATTTCACTAGTAGTCTCTTCACATTGCAAAATTTTTCAGGTCCGCGTTACCTATATAAATGTACGTCATTTTTATTTTGCCGTTTCTAGATCTAACGTTTTCCTCAATGTAATGTTTTTTTTTTTTCGCCGTCCCCTTGGAAAACGTTAGATCGAAGTTTTACTTTATGTATAGAATGGACCGGAAACCCTCACAGCATGGAGGATTGTAGTTTATGTGAGAAACTCTTTGCAAACTGAATTGGTGGAATTACTGACTTTTTCGAATGTACTTGTTGATATTTTAACGATTAGGAAACAATCTTTTGATTTCAGCTATATATAAACGTCCTACAACTAGTTTTCACAATCTAATTTTGATTTTGGAAGATCTTCATTATTGTTCTTCCATAATATGTTCTTTTAATTGTTCTTTTAATATAAACCTTTTTAATGATAATCGAATTAGACAAGATCTTTATGATTTTGCTGAACTAAAAAATTTAACTATATTGATACTAGCGAATCCAAACCACAGATTACTAATACAGATGGGACACTTAGCTAAAAACAAGGAAATTTAGATTACTAATACAGATGGGACACTTAGCTAAAAACAAGGAAATTTCAGTCACAGAGCGTGTCCTCAGTTAGTTGATTGTGTATTTTTTTTTTTTAATGTAAAAATTTCGTAATTTTTCAAGACATTAGGACCAGTATTAATATTTCCAAAGTCATTTAAATAATAAAGAAAATTGATGTGATGTAATGTAAATCTCTTAATATAAACATATATTTAAACATTTAAAATTATTTCATATATTATTAAGCTTGTTGTCTATCCATTAATTTCATATATTCTGTTGCAAACAAACAGATAGAATAATAGATTTTATTGTTATTTTCAAATTCCATTTTTCTATCCTATGTTTAAAACATAGAGAAATCTACAAAAGTGTTAAAAATACATTATAGTGTTTGAGATTGCTGGAATTTGTTGTGACACACAGATTAATAAGAAGATATATCTTTGGCACATCTTTACAATGTGAGAATGGTTGACCTGATGAGGAGAGACCAATTTAAGACGAGGTTGGGTGAAGAATGTGGAATGTTTTAACAAAATTTTATTTTCTGAAGATTTGAGATTTCTTTCTTCCTGCAATATTTTTCTTAGAGAATTAATTTCATCTTGAGAAATTTTAAGAATAAGATCAGTTTTTTTCTTCAGCAGAAATTTAACCATGTTTTATAATTTAATGAATTTAATGAAGACTTTGTTTAATGAAAATATAAGTATATTCAAATTTACAATAATAAAAAAATGAGAAAAAAATAGTTTCATAATAATTCCAGTTTAGTGATATTAGTGGTGAAGATCATACATCTTGGTAGGAACACTTTCTCACAATTCACTTTGTTATGAATACTTTCAAATGTAAGTTGATGGGTTCTATGTCTATATCACTTTTGGATATACTCTCACTAGAGAGTTGTGAATGTCAGATGTCATGAATGATTTCCATACTATAGTGCAAAGTGAAAATCTGCTATCTCAGATCACACTTTACCTGCAGAAAACTGCAGATACAGGGGAAAGAAGTAAAAGAAATTCATGACAAAAAGTATGATATATATAACAAACAAACTGACAGATGATGCTGTGCAACTTCATTTCATTTAAAGTTGGTGATTTGGTTTTAGTGAATATCCAAATGCATTAAATAATGCAGCTAAACAGAAAACAACAAAATTTAGTCAAAGATGTGATGGACTTTACAAGATTGCCAAATGCTTGTCACCAGTTTTGTATAAGATTACAAATATTAATGACCACCAACCTCATTTAAGTGCATCAATCTGCTATATCATTGCATCAAATAAAGCTCTGGCAGCACCCATCTAAAAGGGAGAAAAATTGCATAAGAAACCTGCTCTCAATTCAGGACAAACCTTGGAAGCAGGGGAGATTGTAACATGGCTAAAGGCTGTGTTTGTCATCACCAAAGGAGGAAATCGGGAAAATACAAAGTAGGAGATGGAATGGGAATTGAGTAGAAGTAGAGGAGTTAGATAATTGATATCAACTAGTGTGGTTCCTGGCTATAACTAACTGTAACTTACTTTAATAAACTAAAGTTAATAATGTATCTTATTTTTATTATGATGATTTTCACATCATATATAATAAAAATATAAAATTCTAAAAAAAATAATCTCACTTTTACTCTGTTGACAACACTGCAGTATCTTATTCCAAAAAGTCATTGCCATTTTATCAATTGTTTTAAAATATATTATAAATATAAAAATAAATGCAATAATGCATACTATAATATAATAGTTTATGATAGTTTTATATATATATATAAACTAGTAAGAAAATATCTAAATTATAAAACAAATCAATTATTCATTTAAATTTTTTATTGGTTTGAATGGATATTTCAAAAATATGAATTATATAATAGATTCTAGTACAGAAACATATATGGAGTCTACAGGAATTGATATTCAACAGTTTATAATTGACACATTACATAAAAACCAGAAAGATAGAATGATGCTATTGAAGATAGAACAAGAACTAATTAATCTTGTAAAGGATGGAAAGTATGTATTTTTTTGCTTATTAAAATTACTAATAATTAATCTAAATATTTATATCCATCCTTTACTGGATGGATGTATTTAGATTAGATATTAATTAGTTTTAACTAGTTATTAACTTGTTTTTTATTATGTTATTTTATTAAAAAAATAAATTTATTTTCTAATAAAATAGTTTCTTAAATTGTATTTTTAAGCTTATTTTTTTATGTCCTTTAAGTGATATTTTGAAGATTCAGTGATGATCAAAAATAATTGAATTACTCTTCACATAAAATTAAATTTGAGAATTATTTTAGAAATAAATATTTAAATTTAAATATTTGTAGAATTTATCTAAAGAGTAAAGAAAGATGTAAAGACAGATCTCAATCCAGTTTTTTGAAAATAATCAAATCATATTTTTTTAAATAATACAGTAGGAATTACATTGTTAATTCATTCAAAAAATTTCTATGTAAATTGAAAACTATATAACTCCAACAATGTTTCATGAATGAGTGCAGGATCAAATAGGAATGTCAAATGAAATTTATAAGCATTGTTTAAGCATAGAGAAGAGAAAATGGTACTGTCATCTCAAATCTCAGGTGGTTGAGTTTCTTTCCATTATTCTTCTATTATTTATCGGAATATTTCTTCTAGACAGACTGAACAGTTTCGGTGAGATGCTGCTTCCTTAACAAATTCCTTGTTGGATTTTAATTTTCCTACTATTACAAGAGATTGTCTACATAACTCTGAAATTGCATAAGTCAATGACCTACTATAATAGATTCTATTAATATCTTTACACTTTTCGGTCAAAGTTACTTAGTTCTGTAGAAATAAAAATTAATATAAAATTATTCTATATTTTAGTGTGATAGAATTATTTTTATCATTACTGTATGTTATTTAAGTAAAAATGAATACATTTAATTAAATAATACAGAAAATCTGACTTATATAAGTGGATTTTTCAGCAAAATCTTATATTAGTTGAAACATATGTATGTCAGAGTATACTGTACACAATATTAGTGGATTACAAAGCCATAATTATATTAAAGAATGAGCACATAAGTTTTGTAGTAAGGCAGTCTCTTACCATTTTGAAGGCTCTAGATTCAATTCAGAGTCTCACAATTCCAGTTTTTCAAGATGGCCAAATCTGTGTCCAGCTCATTAACTAAAACTTAAACTAAAGCATGTAAAAACATATGCACATATGATAAATGATGAAATTACAGAAAAAATACTTGTATCTATGCATTATACATTTAAACATTTCAATTTATATATTTTCCTTATAAGTAAGAGAATCTCTATAAGTACTGATCTATGTAAGTTGGGAACAGTCTGTTTTTCAATATATGAGTTTATAGAAACTAGATTTTTTTTTGGACTGTTATGTAAACTGTAAATTTTAAACAATTATTTGCTTAAATTGATTTATTATTATTAAATTAATCTAAATTTTTTTTATGATAAATTTTCTCAATATTCTATTGGGACTTGTAGGTGTATATTTTTAAAGAAAATAATAAAAAATCCTTTTTAATCATGTTTTTTATGGATATAACTAGCCCATTTTCATATGAAATGATTTTTATATATTGTTAATTTCTTCATATGGCATGTATCATACTTATACTATATGATGCAATAAGTCTTCATTGAGATTATGTACAAAAATTCCCTGACTTACAAAAGTGGATCATTTAGCAAAATCCTGCATAAGTCTGAAATTATGTATGTCAGAGCATATCCTATTTGGTATTAGTGTGTCACAAAGATGTAACATTAAAAATAGTTATATTAAAGAATAAACAGATAAGTCAGTTGGATGGCTGTGTGATAAAGCAGTCATTTACTGTCTTGGAGGATCTGAATTCAATTCCAAGTCCTACATATTTAATTTTTCTAAAGGGGTCTGCATCCAAGCCCAGCTCATTAACTAAAATTAATATAATAAACACAACACATGTACATATGATAAATGATGAAATTAGGAAAAAATGTTTATATCTATGCTTTATAGATTTAAACACTTCAATCAATATATTTTTCTTGTAGGTCAGGGAATCTCCATGTTAGCATGAATCCACAGGGTGTTTCAAATTAAAGTATCCCTATTCAGAGCACTCTGGAGAGAGAATCACTGGGAGAAATAACAACATACTTGGGATTTATACTATTTGGATTATGGGGAAAAGACTTTTTGGGGGAGAAAATAGTGCAAAAAAAATAACTAATAGGAGAAAATGTGGCACTGCCAGAGGATATCAATTACAGTAATGTGAATTTAATGGGTATATAATCAGAAAAAGAATGTAAACAATTCAGACTATGTTTTATGTAAGAAATTTTTACCATTTACTCCATACATTATGTATAATTGTTACATAAAAGTGATTAAATGACACTGAGAGCTGATTGAGGCTGCATGAATTTGTTAAGGATTGCTATAGGCACTGTTCATTGTTTTGGCCTTTCTGCAGAATCAATAGCTGAAACTGAGTCACAGCATATTCTACAGTACAATGCAATTGATCTGCATTGATGTTTCACATATGCAATATGATTCTATCTTTCAAATCTGCCAGGAGAAGAATGTTGCCTCGATAAACCTTGCTTTTAAGGTAACTCCAAAGCAAAAAATCACATGGGTTAAGGTCTGCTGGCCAACTTGTTGTGACTGATGATTCTATCATTTGTGAAGTGGTGGTGTTGTAAATGTGTAATATGTCTAAGTTGTTGAATACTCCATCTTGCATAAATATTGTCATGTTGAGACATCCCCTTTGCTAAAGATTCAGGATGATAAAACTGTAACATGTCCTGATAACAAGTTGTGATTACAGTTCATATCACAGGTCCAGTTGGATGCATTTCCTCAAAGAAAACAGGTTGATTAGAAATTCAGATGTAAACACTATCTATACTGTTAACATCGGTGAATGTAAGGGGATCTCTTGAAACTGACAGGGATTTTCTGTAGCCCAGATGTGGCTGTTTTGAGTGTTTACTGTCACAGAAAGATGAAAATGAGCTTCATTCTACAGGAAGTTTCAGAGCCAACCCTTATAAACCTCCATGTATGCAAGAAATGCCAAAGTAAATGTTTCTTGGATATTACAATCTCCAGAAAGCAATTCTTTCTTTCAGCTGAGTTTATAAGATAGAAATGCAATACTTTGTGCAACATAATCATTAGATATGTTTCTGCAACATTCTGAGATGCTCAATGACTATCATTGCAACTTTGGTCATTTGATGTATTTGAGGTTTATCCTACTTGGACTATGAAGCTGCCTATATCCTCAAAATGATGCAATCTTGCATCACAGTGCACATGGTGCTGATGGGTCATTTCACAATGCTTTCAAGTATCTGTACTTGCAAATACTCGCGACAGCAATATTTTCATTATTCTAATAGAATAATTTTAAAAGTAAGGTGCATTCTAGTAATGTGAGAACCACTTTAATTATTGAATAATTTCTTTGATCAGCCTCACACTTTGCTTTATGCCAGGTTGCACATATGTTGATGCAAATTGGCATAGTGCATACATTGATGTACACTCTATAATTGATTGTACACTCTATTCTTATAATTTCCCTATTGGTCTTTGTTTTGCACTATTTTTCCCTCAAAAGTCTTTTCCTTATGATCTGGATGGTATAAATTCCAAGTGTGACATTATCTCATCCAATGATATTCTCTCCAGAGTGTTTTGAATTGGGATACTTTAATTTGAAATATCCTGTATGTATGTCGGATCTATGTAAGTTAGGCACAATCTGTATACAAGGCTATAAAAAATTTTAACAATTTTTGGATATGATGTTGAAAATAAAATGAATATGATAAGCTGTAATTTTGATTTATTGCCTATTATGGTGATTGTAATAATGAATTAATAATATATTTATCATAAATTATACATCTTTTAAAGTTTTGCATTGATTAGTTTATTACAAATTCTAACATTGTTAAAGTGAAAAATATATAATTAATTGGAACAATAAGTGTCATTAAAATCATAAAAATAATTTCATTATGTTTTGAAGATGAAGGAAATGACATTGTGTATTATATTGGACAAATATAAAAGAACAAGTTGGGTTCCTGCATCTAATTGAAATACACTAAAGAATTACATTGAAAACACTTTTTCTTATATTACTTAAAGCTTTTTGGAAATGCCATCTTGTTGTGAAATTGACTATCAGGAACAGAGTTCAACTTGTTTGAGTATGCCAGACCACAAAGGGATTGAAGGAATGAAATTGTAGATAAGTTGGCCATGGAAAGAGCTTTTCATTCCTTTATTAAACCTGAATCTGCCTTGGGATCAGATTTGATGGATTTGGGCAGGTTGCCAAGGACTGGTTGGCAGTTCATTATCTTTCTCATTAGAATTTCCTGGATTTAAGGCAAGCAAAAGCTCTTATTTTAGGTCTTTCATTACAAAGAACTAGAGTTTCTTGCATTGCATAAAAGTCAAATAAGGATTATTACAAGGTTCCTTATAGGAGCACTGTCATCTTAGAAAACATCTTAGAAAACATTTTAAATGTCATCTTAGAAAACACACATCAACTACAATAACATCATAACATCAATACAACTGTCATCTTAGAAAACATTTAATGGGATTGCTAATACTCTCAATTATAGATGATTTCCGAGAGATGATGAAACTCCTCTTCATATATTGTGTGAGTGTGAAGAGAAAGAACTTTAGAAGATTGTATTGTAATCCTTTCGGGACTATAATAGGATTAGGATTGCATATTTCTGCACTGGGTCTTTTTACAATCCCATTGAAGAAGATACTGTCTTTTGTATTTTATAATGAGACTTCTTATGAGATGATCCTGTTATGGCTGCATAATAGATCACTACTACTACTACTATTATTATATTGAGGTATGTCAATGTGAGCACGGAATAACTCCGGAGCAAAAGTCATATAATTAAAAATTGGAATATATTGTTGTTCTATGCTTAAACTTCATATCATTGGAGAATTATATTTATAAATATCAAACTTTTCATATTTTTTAAACAACAAATACTTGCTCACAAAATATTATGTGTTCCTAATAATATCTTCTAATTATATATTTTAAAATTTCCTAAATCATTCCTATATTATAGCAACATATTTTAAAATTTATTTGCAATTGGTCTAGGATAAAAATCTTGAAAATTGAAATTCCAACAAAATAAAATACTATATTCCTTTGAATTTTGAATTAGATACATTTACTTGAAAATTGAAATCATGACAATTGAAATTCCAACAAAATAAAATACTATATTCCTTTGAATTTTGAATTAGATACATTTCTAAAAGTAGCTATATAATATAAAAAGTTTTCTCTATTTAATATTAGTAAAAATGGTTCTTGAAAATTTGACTTAAATTAATTTTATTCACATCATATTTGTAATTATTTTTTGTTATTTGTTATTCACTATCTAAAACAGGACTGTTCAACCTGCAGCCCAACATAAAATCGTAAACTTCCTTAAAACATTGAGATTTTTATGTACTTATTTTTTTATTTTTGAAATTCGCCATATCATCATCAAATATTCCACTAATAAAGAAAAAGAAATCTGTTTCATTGTTGTACTAAAATTATATAAAAAATAATGAAGTTTTTATTATTTAAATACCTATCTACATTTTCTTTTCCAATTTTCTAAAATATTTCTTTCAGTGATTATTACTCCTTCTCAATGATTTAAAAAATTTCTGAACAAAAAGAAGACAAAGATTATTATGCTATGACATTTTTGCTTATTTGTCATGGTGGATACATTGTACATTATTTGCTAATTTCTTTGCTTAATAACTATAGTTAGAATTAGTATATTTTGTGTGTAGTAGGAGACAATTTTTTTCTTCAAATGTGGCCCAAGGAAGCCAAAAGATTAAACACCCTGATATATTATTTGCTAATTTCTTTGCTTAATAACTATTGTTAGAATTAGTATATTTTATGTGTAGTCGGAGACAATTTTTTTCTTCAAATGTGGCCCAAGGAAGCCAAAAGATTAAACACCCTGATCTAAAAGTTTCAATAGTTTAAAGTTTTGGAAAATGATTGGCCCAATAAAAATATTTTGCTACATTTTACATGATAAAAACATTTTCAATATTGCATTTACAAAAAAGAAAAGAGAGAACTGATTCAAAAATAAATTATTTTTCTTATTACAAACACTATATTCCTTATTTTTATTTATTTTTGTGATTTTGATGAATTTTTCATTTCAATAAAAATAAAATTTATCACCTGTTAAATAAGCTATTGTTCACAAAAAAATCACATTTAGATGAATTTTAACAAATCAAGAATTTGCATAGAATTTATGTATGATACAAGCCAAAGTAATATAATTTCTCAAAAATATCAAAAATTTATTTGTCACTTTTTGATCTGATCTCTAAACAATAACTAATACATTTTTGAAAAGTAAATGACAAATCATGTTCACTATCAGCTGATCAATCCAAAAAATAAAAATTGATCTAATAAATTATTTAATTTTATTATAATTTAGTTTAATACATATTCAAAAATCTATTTTACATTAATCAACATTTAGAATACAGGTAAGACAGAAGTAAGTTCTTGTAATTAACTGTTTTTAATATATTAATATTTGATATAATTGTGATTTTTGTTCTCATCACTATTTTTTGACAAACTAAAAAAATAAATTATTTTTAACAGAGATAATCTGAAAACAAGGATAATTTAATACATCTTGCTGAATAGTAGATGGTAATGACATTAAATCGTACTTTTAATATTAAATTAATTGTTAAATAGCATTGTAAGTCTCCTCAATCCAATAAAATTCAAAAAAAAATTTTTATTTGATAAGGTATTTGCAAAAACATTAAACAAACATGAGCATTTTCAGATACTTTAATATCAGAACTATAATCAAGCAAAAAACAGGGAAGAGATTCATCAAGAAATAGACATAGAGAAGAAATGAAATGATGATGCAAGCAGATAGAAATGAATGGGGAAATATTTTGTAAAAATAAATGACTGAAGGGACAAAAGAAAGATAAAAACATAAATGAGTTGCCCAGTGGAAAAGAGGCACATGCCACAAATCTGCTGATTTAGAGTTTAGCATCGATTCCAATAACTATTTGCATGGTGGCATGTGCCTATTCTTTAACAAGGAGCATAATAAAATCTCTAGATTTTGAATGCCACTTCTTCATTTGCACAAATTTCCTGTTCTATTGCTTAAAAACATTTAATACTAGGAATATTTCACTAATATTTAATAAGATATCCAATGCATCATCTAATTCAAGATTCTGGTTAAAAAATTAGAACATAATGTTAATATTCCACAAAAAGCAACTTTCAGAAATTCCTTGTTTCTGTAAAATAGTTGTCCTGTGGCATGTGCCTCTATTCCACTGGGCAACTCAAATGAAACAAAATGCAAAGATGGAGAATTGGATAACCAAAAAAATTAGGAATGTGTACTACTATAGCAAGGAAAGGGAATGTTTCTGCAGTTTATATAGGAAGACAGAAAATAAATTTATAATTTTTTTAAAATATTTTTAACAAGATATATATTACATTCAGTATAGAACAAATATAAATTATAAATATAATTAATTTAGAATAAAGAAAAAATAAAAAATGAATTCTGCTCATCGTGTTCAAGAATATTTAAAGTACAGAAAAATTTGCAGTATCAAAAGAGACAAATATTAAAAGAAATGAATTGTTCTATTTCAATAGCTTCTCTAAAAATAATTATTTAATATTAAAATATTAATATAATTTATTTAAAAATAGACTTTTATAATTTATGTTGTTTAAAATTTTTTGTAGGAGGCAGTCTCATAAATTTCCACAGATGAGTTCATATAATCGCATGCTAGTCCATAGAGTTGCAGCTTTTTTTCGTTTAGATCATTATGTTGATCAAAATGGAACTTCTGTAATTGTTAATAAGACAAAAAATACAAGACTGTAAGTATTCTTAAAAAATTAATAAATGATTATATATTTTATATGGAAATTAATTGAAAACATAATTAAATTTTTTGTTTTTTATTATAAAATCGAAATAAATATAGAGATGTTATAACTTTTGGAATAGTATAAAATCACTTTTTATTTTGAATAATAGAATTAAAAATGATAATTATAGATAAAAGAGTTTTCTGTAGAGATAAAGATTTATTAATAATTTGTTTTTTAATTGTTCTACACATTTTAAAAAGTAAATATTTATCATATTTGTTCCAAATTATCCTTCAATATTAGCAACTTTTTATAAATTGAACATTATAATTGAGCTATATGTTACTTTTTGTAATTATTTCTATAATCAAAAGTCTGGAATCATAGGTAGTTTTTATAGAACATGTTCGAAATGGCCCCTATTATTCATAACACACAGATCCAATCAATGCTACCATTCCATTAACAATCTGTTGATGATAACAGAATTATTCCACTAATTAAGCATACCTGATTCTGAATGCCAGGTATAATAGATCAACAATCTTCTCAGTGTAACCCATGACTTTTAAGTGTCCCAAAGATAAAATTCAAGTGATGTCAGGTCTAAACTTTGTGGAGGCTACTCAACACTTCCTTGGTGATCTCTCCAGTGCCCTGGATAAATCGACAAGGAAGTGTTTCTTCATCTTCATCTACTTGGAAAGAGAAGAAAATGAAGGAATTCATTATGATTCCAGACTTTTGGGTCATCTTTTGGATATTATAATACTATAATTATTATTTTATAGCTGCATTTGTTATCAAATATAATGTCATATTATATATATTAATTGTTAGAAAATAATTTAATGCAATATTAGAATATTTTCTAACAAAAGGGCAAAAAATTTTAGTTTTAAATTAAAATTATAGCAAATTCCAACTTAACTATCTTAAAAACTCATGTAAGTCAAAAATTGTATAAATGATTTAAATGTAAATATATTTAACAATAAAAATCATTGAGAAATACTTAATTGGTTTCTTTTTGGACTATTATTTACAAGATATCCTGTAATAGTTGGGATAGAATGAATTTCTTATATCAAAATAAAAAACTTCTGATAAACATAGGCCCAAAAATGCTGCATTTAAAAGAAATATGCACATTTTATAATAGTGTTTTTAAAAGATCAGAAAGAAAACATTAAGAATTACAAGCACTATAACTCAGTAGAGATGTATTCTAAAAATGATTTATTAGCGAACAAATGTTTTCGGCTATGTATCGCCATCTTCAGGTTCATACATTTAAAATATAGATTATTTGTTGAATACATTTAATGGCTTTTTAAGAGTGTTCAGAGTTCTCAACATTCTAAACAAACAAAAAAGAGTTACCATGGTTACATACAGTAACTACATATAATTAACGGAGGAATTTTTACAATTTACTTACAAAAGACGAAAATATCATGTAAGTGTCGGATGTCAATGAGACCACTTCCACCTTCTGTGCGTGGGAGATTAGTTCTTTCTATGGCAGATTTCGGGTGATGGTACTGGTGTTTTTGTAAGTGCTGTTAGTGTTTTTCTTTGGAGTGATTCTAGTTGTTTGTTTCCACTGTATCACTACAAAGGAATAAGTCAGTACTGGTATGGCGAATGTGTTGATTGCTTTCACTGTGTTTTTTCCATTCAGATGTGTTTTCAAAATGTTATTTTTGATTTCACTGTGTTTTTTCCATTCAGATGTGTTTTGAGAATGTTATTTAATGTTTTTTCCATTCAGATGTGTTTTGAGAATGTTATTTAATCTGTTCGGCGAATGTGTTGATGGCTTTCACTGTTTTTTTTCCATTCAGATGTGTTTTGAGAATGTTATTTAATCTGTTGGTGACACAGTTTTGATAGTGTTTGTTTAGTTTCCTTCTGTTCTGGCCTGCTGGAATCCCAAATACTTGTACACCTCGCCCTCTTCCATGGATTCAATAGTGTCTCCATTTTCAAGAGTGAAGTCTCCTTTCTTTAGTGGAATTGTTTTTCACATCACAACAATCCCTCTTTCTTGTTGCCATGACAACATTTGAACTGTCAAGACAAGAGGGAAGGAAGGGTAAGATTCCAATGAATTTTAATGAATTTAATCATAAAGCGATTCTTTTTATGTCTATCACCAGTTGGGATTAGCCTAACTTGTTTTTTCGTTTAATTTGATAAACCAAAAGTATAATATTATTAAGAATTCCAGTTTAATACCTATTTATGCTCAAGTTTATGCATAACGAACTAAAAAAACATTTTTATGCAATTTATAATATATTATTTCTTTCTTTTTATTATATTTTCTAACAGGGAAACCAAAATACTGGAATTTTGCCTTAACTAGATGATAAATGGTTCATTTTTCCGTCTCACTACTTGTGGTCTATTATTAAGAGACATTTAGTTGTTCCTCAAGGCGATAGACAAAAATCGCTATGTGGGAGTGACAGATGGAGAAGATCATAGATCCGTTCTGCTTCTGTAACGAACCCAACTAGCTTTAATAACTTCGAAAAAAAAAATAAAAAATAGGATCATATCATTCTACTTACGTCCCAAAACTTATTCCCTCTTGGATTTCCCGAGTACACCGATTTTAACCGAGTTTTAGTCTCAAATACATAAATTCTTTCTAACCTCTGGGGAGTAGCGACATCGATTTTCTGTGTAATTATATTCTTGTCTCCTCGAACTGTATACAAATGTATAAGCCTGCAACATAGAGAACTCTCATTTTTTTCCCAGTTCGAGTTTTTTTTTTTTTTATTTCCTCCCTGTTCGGAAAAATGAAGAAATAATCAAATTTCACAATTCGTTTCTTAGAACTGTGCGGTTGTTTGTCGTATATTGTTTATCTAAGTAATTCTCCAATGATTCGTCGCTAATTGTTTTAAAGATATTTTATCCCCGTAATAGAATTTAAATTCCAAGCCATTGTATATAGAATCGCGTAAGAAAAGGGATGGATAATAAATATCACAATATCCTCTTCCTTTCTTCCCTTTTTTTTCTTCTTCTTTTTTCTCTTTTTTTTTCTGTTCTGCCAGAAGTTTTAAAATTCTTCAGACTTAATGGAGCGAAATTGATATTTGATGGAAGTTTTTGAGACCGACGTCATGCATTCCCGTTTATTAGCCACCATAATTTACCCTTTCTTGCCCCAACGCCTTTCCCCTTTCGTAGATATTCTTGCCAAGCTCATCGACATTTTACTATTAACAATATAACCTAAGTATATTCTCTTCCGAAATAAAAAAGTCTGTAGTTTAATCGTTTTATACTGCCAACAAATGAAACTAAACATACAACGCATTTTTTATTAAATGTATAAAGAAACTAATTTGATTGATAGAGTATCAATACTTCGTTATAGTAGACAGACGTTTCCTTAACTCTGTTCATCTCTTAAATGATCAGAATTAAATTTGGAAGCTGCTTCTCTTTACTTTGATATAAGTTGTAATGTAATTTTGAAAGAAGAAAATTTTTTTTCCAGGAAGATCTGTAGGAATTGCAAGTGTCCACGCGAAGAGCACGGCGACATGTCCATCTCGGCATCAATATCGGAAACGGATAGGAGTCATCCAAAGATAATTTTGCAGGCAGCGGAAGGACAACAGAGGCAATCTCAATCGGACGACGACAGTGGATGCGCTTTGGAAGAATACACCTGGGTACCCAGTGGACTGAAACCCGAACAAGTAAGATTTAAACAAAAAAAATGATGGAATAAAAATTTTGTTTTCCCGGTCTTTTATCTTTCAGCGATTTATAAAATGCGAAAATATAGGATTTGTCTGCGATTCGGAAAGATCGGTGATCGTCAATTGCCAGTGTGGTTATCATAAAATAATCGAGTATGACTATGCTGACCTTAATGATTACCGGCACGGAGCCCGCTTTCATAGCATGGCCATCTGCCATTTGTCACAAAGAACTCTGGTAGCTACTTCAATTGCTGTGGCGACCGGTCTTCTTTGCCCTACAGCTACTCAATCCGTGCCTAACTTGACTACAGTTCTAATATTCGGAAAAACTGCTTTTTTCTTTTTGTTTTTACTTCGATAAATTTGTCGATTATCTGTGATGATTATGTCCTTTTTAACTTTATTTTTATAACTTCCTTTATCTTAAAAACGATTTCGTTCTAATTTATTATCGTAAATTATACATATTAAAGAATAATATTTAAATTCAGAAAATAAAACGTTTAGACTCATAAAGTCGAGAAATTTTTCAAAATAACTTTTCTTTATCTCTTCGCCCGCATGCCTTTACTCGAAATATTCCCTCTTTCTGGAAAAGGGATTTTCCCGGTATCTATGACAACGGAATGGATTATAGGATTAGGAATAATCTTTGGAGATAGGAAAGCGTCAAATTACACGACGAAGGACAATTAAAACGCTACTCCCAGATAAATGGTCTATCTGAGGCATTAAATCATGATTGGAAGTCAGTCATTTCGACTTCACCTGTCACGCACATCGCATTTGCCAAAATTCTCTCGATCCTGTATAATTTGCATCTCTATCTACGAATCTTTCTTCGAGATCTAAAAGTTTTAGTACCAGTTTTGCTTCGGCAGGTTTGTTTTCAAGTTTTATAATCCTGAATTATTTACCATTATCCGGCGATGATCGAGAGAGATAGATTGCACCTGTTAGATATCTAAAGTATACAAAGTTTCCAGGCGATTTTAAAGGAATGGAAAATATCCAGATCTGCAAACATAACTGCATCTAGTGAAGTTAAAAGAATCTTTTAAGGGGCGAACGATTGCATAAATGATTAAGGTGGACTAAGGACGGCGGTGAGCAGAATCCTGTATTATTCATAGCTAAATAGCGAATCTGACATTATCTGAAATAAATAAACCAATTCAGAAGCTAGTTAGGTCGTTGATTTCCGGCTGGTTGTCCGATAGCGTTATCGTTCGATAAGTCAATGCTTCGATTTTCATCCAAGTCACGGTTTCTCTTATCTTCTGTCGAGTGAGATTGTTTACCTCTTCTTCCACGCGAATTCATAGACGAAAATGCACGTTAACTCAATGGTACGAGCTAGACGTGCCGAACCGGCGACAAATTATTCCGTTGCATTGTTGTGCTTAACTTTATCTGGACGGTATCGCTGTTGGTCGAGTCATTTAGTCGCTACGAATAGGTGATAGCGATTCGGACGTGACCGATGTGTGGGTTTCCTGCACACACACTTATCCGTTATTGCTAGTTTGCTTAATTGCACAGATCACTACAGGATTACTACCAGAACCGTATCACACAACTTAAATTGCTACCTACAGCGAATTATGCTGATTCGACCGGACGTCTTGTAAAATTCTAAGGTGTTCTGAGGAACAATAATCGTAAATCATTTCTAATTCTTTTTAGTATTTTCCGGTAATTTCGGAAATAATCAATATTTAAAGATTATACGATATGAATAATCTGCAATTGCCAGTTGTAAAAATAATACAATGAAAAGATAGAAAGGAGGGTGAAGTTGGACAAGACTTGTTTTCATTTATAAAGACCAATAGGTGAAAATAAAGTTTTGCCACCTTTTGAATGTTCCTTGTCCAATAGTCAATAGACTGCGTGCTTTGCTTCGTGACATACCATTGATGCTTAAACATTGAATCGGCTTCTCTTAAGGATGAATTGCATACTTTCTTTTTTCATTGAAAATAGGAGAACATCATTCTTGCTCATTTTCATGTAATTTGTCGTATACAGAAAAAATTTGTTGATCTTTAAAATCTAAACCTGTTTGAAATGGTATTTTTGACCTTTTCCATTCCAGAATAGAAGAAGAGGGTGTAGACTTTATAGATTAGATTTTGTCTTTTGTCTGTAAATACGATATCTCGCGTAAATATTATTCGATTTTGAATGAAATTCGCGTATATTGTATCACAAGGACCACTAAAACAGTAATCCATAATATGCTTTCCGAACGAAATTCGATTTAACAAAAATAGCATAATAACCGAAGTAAGCCAAGATCGATGAATCGATTATATTATAATCGATCTTGACATACAGTAATGTTTATTTTAGAACAATATGGCTTTTCGGCTATTACAGTATTTGAAATCCGTTTTCTGTTTTAATTCATTTCATTTATTGTTGGTACACATTAAAAATAGTCTCACAGTTTTCCATTCGTAAAATTTGGCTCAATAGATGCATTATGTAAGATAGAAGATCATTATTTTCTATGTGCACGTCTTCAAAGTGTGGACGAAATAAATGTAAAAATAAAATAAATTCTTCTTTCCTAATAATAATTTTTAATATACCTAATGTATTTGCTATTGGAAGCAAGAAGCAGATAATCTTTCTAACTCCTTGTCCTTAATAAGTTCTATAATGTTATGTTATATTTTTCGTGTTTGATATTTTATTGTTGCGTAATTATCGATAGAAACTAAATTTTCTGCTATATATTATAAACTTTATTGTAGTTAATAAAATTTCTGTTTATAAGTTAAATATGGTCTGCTATATTTTCTAAAATGACAAGGATTTCATTTTAGGTAACGAGAAACTCCATCTATCCTGTTCTCTAATGACTCTTTAGAGATGAAGTAGAGAGAAAAGGATGAAACTGTACATAAATTTAAAAATCCTGGAATAATTTCTTGCATCAAGTATTCGGTACATTAACAAATACGCCTTGTTTTGGCATTCCGCATATCATTATGATATTTTTTTCTACAAAATATTCATCACTGATAATTTTTGAAATCGCATTTCTTTTCCTTGCAATTATCTTTCCACTCTTTGAATTTCGTAAATTATTAATTTAAATAAAATCGATAAAAATAACTTTAAATAAAAAATTAATAAAATATATTTCTAATCTTAATTACATAGAAAAATACAGATCAGATTTTAATCTAATCCATTGACTAGTTCTGTTTTATGTACTGAGAAATTAAATAATTCAACACTGGAGATCCGTTTATTTTTCCTTAAAAAAGGATTCTCACTGATCTATTTCAAAGTAAAAGTCGCTAAAATGTATTTATTTAAAACGATTTAAATATTAAACTCGATTGGAAATTAATAAAAGAATAATAATTATATTTAATGTTTTCCATAACGTAAAGATTTTATCACAAATATTTTATATCGATTTTCAAAATGGCTACTACTGTTGGCCACTCGACATTTTGCAAATAATGTAGACGTACTTTTTGTTATTTTCTAAATGACATTTCTTGTTTTACAAAAATTCCATCTCCCTTTATACGATAGTATTCCGCGTTAACAGTATACAATAACAAACAAATTAATCTTTATTAAAAAAAAAAATTAGGCACTTATATCAGAATGCTAATGAAAAAGTGAATAACGAAAGTATCATTATTTTTTTAAGGTTGTTTATTATATCGATTAAATGCCTCCCTATTTATTTACGCGTTTTGCTCAATACTGTATGTCTATTAGGAAACAAATTTTTGACTGGTCCGAAAAAAAATAAACTATCTATCTAGTACCTAAATATTGTTTATTTAAATAATATCCAAGTCCAAATAGGTTAGTTTCTTCTGTTCAATATTTTGTTTAAAATAATCATAAACTACATTCTATATTTTTTATTTTGTTGCATATTCTATTCGATATTATCTAACCATCCTCTTCTTTACTGATCTACACTTTTACGCGTAAATCAAAATGAAGAGATGATCGAAAAGAGCTGCACAAAATTACCGTATTAAATTTGGGTGCGGCTTAAATTCAAAGCGAATATTTTAACATCCTATTTCTCCCGATCTTCCACTCCCCAAAGATCGGGTTTTTAGCTTTACGCTCTACGCATAGTATTACGAGCGTTGATGATAAATTATTCGGTGGTCACCCGTTCGTACTTTTCTGATTTAATCCAGTTACTGTTTGATAGCAGCTGTGTAGAATCGTGTCGTATCTGGCCATATTTTAATTATAAGAAAAATCACGAATTACTATAATGCAGTTTATAACCGTTGATGCCACCTTTTATAATTTTAAACAAAAAACTGTACCCAAGGAAAATTTTTCCTAAATTATTATAAATCGACCACAAAAGAATGCATGGATGTCAACAGAATTGATGAAAGATTGATTAGAACATGTTTGGGAGAAGAGACCTGCCGCTATTTAAAAAAAAAACTAATGTGGTAATATATCTGAATAGATTCTCAATATATTAGGTAGCTTATTATGTATATTAGTACCTATTTAAGTAAATAAAGATGTTTCTTATTTTTCAATACCTATTATAAAATCATTTTTATGTTTTTTCAATTTTCCAATCGTATTGCGGCTTAAATTCAAAGTAATATGGGCATAATAAAAGTTCATCCATAACAAAATAGTATAGTTTTAAATTTTGAAAATAATTTCAATTCTGTTTGGCATTGATATCAATGTAACTAGTGGTTAACTGTAGTATTTACCGTAACGAACTGCCACCAAGTAAGTGGTTGTCGACGTAAGGAATGCGTTTTAGACAGCCATAATGTGGTTGATGACATATATTGCCTTTTATTTGCAACGGGAATATTCGTGCAATATTTCTCGCATAGCGCCACACGCTGTTAAACCTACGCATCGAGTACGACATTTTTTTTGTTGACGATTTTGAAATATTGTGCGTAGTCATAATATTAAACCACAATAAAAACTCGAATATCTTTATTACATTCACCTTCAAACACGGCGAGATACTTGTAAAGAAATTTAATATCCTTAAAGCGTACCAGAAAAACATGAATGTTTTTAGAATCATAAATTAGTAGAAATTAATAAATTCAAATATTAACCTTACTGGTTTGATTAATAATTTCTGGAGAATGTATCGTTTCTTATTCCAAACAATGTTTCTGTGTGTTGAGAAATTTTTTGCACTGGCAGTTGCCGATCGTAGCGATTCTTCCTTCTGCTCGGAATATCTATATTACTGCCACATTTCGCATTAAAATGATGTTTCGCCGCTGCAGACTTCTTAAACGAAACCTTATTTTATTGATAAATCGCTTGCATGTCCTCGATTTACTACTATTTTAGTTTTCGAAATTAAGTAATGCAACAATTCCATTACAAATATTTCAAACATAACTTTCAATTTTTAATTTTGATTAAAAATCCATTTTCAAATTTCTGTTACTTATGCAATGACTGTTATATTTTTTTCCTGGATTTATAATGATACCAAAAAATATTTTTTCGATTATTTCAGTCAATATTAGATGGGGGGAAAAAAGAGAGAATAATATACTAAGAATCGATACGAATCAAACAAAATATCAGTTAGACATAAACTAAACGTACTCTACTATAGATTAATGTTTTTATTTTAACGATTAAATTCGAAATTAGGTGAAAGATTGCAGTTTATTGTGATAAATTGCTCGTTTGAGCGAATTTATCAATTTTTGTCATCAACGTGACCATTTTTTCTCCCCTTCGTTAATTACTCGTAAAAATTCGAATCTCACTAGTCTAGTTGACATATTTACCGAAAACTTTCTGAGATATATATAAAATGATAAATGGCACTATTATTAATTAATTCTGTTCACAGGCACTTATTTTTTTTCACTAATATACTTGTTTTTTCGTTGAATTTTGTACCTGGAAAATAATGCTTTCCAAGGTTTTATGGATAATAATCTGCATGAAAACTATTACCAAACAATATAAAACTTTTTAACAGCTGATAATAAAAGCAAATTATCCACATTTTAATAGTTAAAAATAAATAATGTTTTTTACGTATTTGCTATACTTTCGTGAATATTTTCTTTCATAAAGTTAAACATTTTTCTTTCATAAAGTTTAATAATATAAACTACTTATAGCTGTTCTCAAATATATATTAACTTTTAGAACATATTATTATATTAATAATTATTTAAATTATAATATTTCTATACAACTTAATAAGTTGGGCTGTAAGGCGAATAATTTTATTACTTTCGTGGTTTCCATCGTCATCTTTAACTACTGCTGTATATAGAAATGCAGAATAACATTTCTGAGTCGGAATACTAAAGAAAAAATGGCTGAAAGTACCTTTATTTTTTAGAATTTAATAATAGAAGTGGATATTTACTCGAAGCATTCCGGATTTGATGGCCATTCTTTTGTTCTGTTTATGTATTTACTCAACCGTGTAAATAACTTTAACTACCGTCTGTACTTGGCTTACGGTAATTTCGATGTTGGAGGTAAACCACATCTTTTAATGTTCTTCTTTTTTATACCAATGATGCGAGTTGGACCTATATTTGAATTCTATGTTTATTTATGAAAGTGTGTTTTATATCGATTTTTATAAAGGAACAACAAAAAACAGAATTTTTAGCTTTATATCGTTTTATCTGCAGTCGAGTGCAAAATGCTGCTAAGTGTTTCCATAACCGAGAAAAATTGGAAAACTCTGCTTATTTTTAAAAGAGAGAGAAAAAAAATAAAAACAATTTCTTGATAGCGATTTCTCGAAAATATTAAAAAAGATTATTGTTTACAGAATATACTCGCTCTGCAATTTTTTAATGGGTTGCGTGAGTAGAGATATTTAAAATATGAGATATCTTCTTTGCATATCGTAAATATTTTGTCCGAGTTAATATTACTGTAATTTTGTACTAGATGTTTATAAGTGCGTGATAGTTGAGACACACGAAAGAAGAAACGAAATTCGTTTAAGATTAGAATTTTTTTTTTGCCGTTTTCTATATTGGACGTTATTAAAAACTAAGTAAATATTAAACTTCCTAGATTTGAATGATATTGCTTGATGCATTTTATAAACACAAACGATGTTTAAATGCTCTTAGAAGTTCGATCACCGTGAGAAAATCCGATCGAGCACAAATTCTGTTTAATATTTAAGTAAACAGTCTTATAAAAATGATTAAAACAAATATTTGGCAACTCGTTATTATAGATTTGTTAATTTGCTCCCTTTGTTGCAATAATAAAAATAAAGCTAGCTTGATTTAACTATGAAAAATGGGTTAATTTAATTGTCGATTTATTATGCAAAAATCTGCTTTGTTGAAATTAGACGTCTTAACTAACGAATATAAACTTTTTTATCATCTCGAGGATAGAGTTGGGTTCTCACCCTTCGGTGCCCGAAACGTTGACAGTATTTATAACAGCTAATCAGATCTCAAACGCTTCACGCTTCGTTTATCACAACTTTCCTGACATTCGCATTCGATATACAATGCAAACAATTCGACCAGCAACTTATTTTTAGAAGTTAATGAATGTTTATGAAGGTATCGAACCTGAAGAATAAGAATTGTTTTATTATTTTAAAACAGACTATATTCGTCTTACTTAATTCAAAAACCTCTTTGTTGTAGAGATGCGATTTAAAAATTTTTACGACACAAATCATTTTTTGTAAAATAAGTGCTTAACATTGTTGCGACTCCTTTAAGTTTGTGGTTGTTGAACCGTTTCTTCGGAGGTAAATTATCTACGAAATAATAGTAATCACTATGTCTGAACCCATTTTGTAATCGATTTATTTATTCTACGTACAGTTTATAGATGTTAACAATAAAATTTTCTTTGTACGGTATTCTGATTCTTGAGACTATAATTATAAGAATTGTTTTTACCAATAAACTTCCGTGATACGACCAACACGATATAGCAGCCGTCTGCTAACAATGAGATACTCGAAAATAATTGGAACATGTCAAATTTTATAAGAATATTTTTATCTTCTTTAATTATTTTTAGATCCGTACGATTTTTGATTTTTCCTCGATACGTTTTACGTGCGCTCTAGTTTAAGATGAACAATAAGTTATTCAGATTATCGAATTGTTGTGCTCTGGTAATCTATAATTTATTCAATTTATGCTTTTATTTTGTTGAAGTCAGTATTGATAGTCACAGAAGTTTAATTCGAATCATCGTGTAAAAAAGTCATTTACTTACAAGGATGTTTGAATCTTGTTGTTATAGCCATGTTCAGTTTTTTGTATCCTGTGATTATGCATTAAAGGGTGTGAACTTTATCGAGACGAGACTGGTTAGTGTGTGCTTGTTTATCGAAATTATCTTGTTTTTTTAAGCTGTTCATATGTTTGTCGCAAAGTAAAGTAATAATTTTTGGTAAAAATCCTACGATTTCTCAGTTTAAAATGAATAAAACTTTCAAAATATACTGAAAAACACATTTAATATGTCTAAATCTGTTTTAAATTTTGAAATTGTTCACTAAACTATAATTAAAAAATGCATCTAATAAAAAATTTTATTTTTTCTCTTTTTGGCCGCCATCATCATCTATATTATTGTTTAGAAAATCTTTCTAAAGAGACCATAATGGAGCCCTTGAAAGAAGGTTGTCAGCTTCGGATCTCCCATAAAAAAGCAGGAAGTAAAACCAAAGTTATATCAGCTATGATCGATGTTTGTCTAAGGGCTTCATCTTTAATAAAAGGGAAGCTTTACCGAATAAGCCCCCTTCACAGAAGAAAGTAGGTCGAGGAAGGGCCTCTTCGAAAAAAAATCGGCCTCTGGAGAAAAGTTCTTTCACGAGAGGGGAAAAAAAGATTCCTTATGGAAGAGTTACTTTATCATAGGAGGCCAGATCATTCAATTTATCTGCACAATTACTCTTTCCTTTCAAGGATGATAAACAGCTGCCTAATGTCGAATTATCAATCTGGATCGAATTTTGATACCTTTCGAAATCAAGTTTCCAAACTGGATTAGTTTTTGTTGCCATTCATGGAGAGCGAACAGCTAATTCAATAAATAATCTTTTATTTCTTTGCCAACTATCTTCTAATTGGTTTAAAATATCGCGTGTCACGCGAAAGATTCTAATATTATTAATATAGGCCTATTAATAATAATGCATCGTGTAAATTTGGAAAAAATAATAATTTTCAGAAATTTCTTAAAATATTAAAAGAAAAAAAATAAAGTATAAAAAAATCCAGCATTCTACATATAAAAAGAGTATTTAAGTTATTCGAATTATATATTCGTTATATTTCTTATAATAATAAAATAAATTTTTAATTAATTAATTAATGTGGGCGCTTTCCTTCCGCATTCCCAACCCCAAGCGTGTTTCACACGTGAATTTTCTCGCTTCCGACTCGTGGCGAAAATAATCAAAATCAGTTCATTCTAGCTTTAATCTTCCGTAAAAAAACCCATTCGTCCAAATAAATTATAATTATATTAATTAATTTTTTCGTATAATAGCATTAATAGATTTATAACAGAATTTTGACCTGAAAAATGGTTTTTCATAAACCACACCCACGCATAAGTTAAGTAATATGGCGATTTTCTGATATGATAGTTTAAAAAACACGATTTTATAATCATATACTTTTTAATTCACATTACTTTTCAGTAGAAATTTCTATTCACTAAAATGAATCTTTTGTACAAACTTCCTTCATAGATGATTTAACTCTGGTTTTACTTCCTCCTTTTTACAGAGATCTTTTCTTTAGATGACAGTCCTCCTTCAAAATCTCTATTGTAGTCGCTTTAATGGGAATTTTCTAAGCAATAACAGATGATGATGATAAAAAAAGAAAAGATGACAATTAGATTTGATTATAGTATTAGGTTAATAGTTTACCGCTCATAAAAGTTTAACGAATGATTCTGAAATTTAAAATAGAATGTATTAAAATATCAAAATTTTATAAAAAGTTTCATTTCATTAATTTATGAAAATATTCCAAGCAAAATTGTTTAGTTAGGAATCATCCTCGAATGATGTTTTTAGAGATTCTACAAAAATTGACAAAGGAAACAGGTTTCTCAGTATAATATCATTATAAATAAAATTTATTTTAAAACGTATTTTCTGTTTTTGCGCATAACAGAAAAAGTTTAACATTTTATGCACATAAATATGAAGAAACGTAGTATTTCTACTCGAAAAATCCGGAATTAATTCCAAAATCCATCTTCGGATATTTTTAGGGAATCTAGGCCCGATGATCGATCTCTGTCCTTTACAAGTGCCGAACTGATGCCATCATGTTTCATAATAACTCCGAGTGGTCCCGCCAAAAATGTCACCCACAATTATTCACACGAAAATGGTGTAAAATTAAAATAAATATTACAATAATAAAGTAAAACTTTCAAAATTTCTATTTAAATAATGAATTTGGGAAAATTACTAAATCTGCATAGGCCTATCGTTATAGGCTTATTTTCGTTTATGTGTCGATAAACATTTGGCTATTCATCATAGGTGTGCTTCCTTATGGTATCAGCCGAACAGCAGAACGGGATCGAAGAGCCAACTCTGGATCCTTGAAAAAGACAATAGGATCGAACCCGACTTCGTTTTTCGAAAATTTAACGCAATTTTCATACATAAAATCTGAAATTCCTAGCAGCTTTATTTTTAAACTTAAACACGACAAGTTTTTCAAATTAAAAATCGAATAAATAAATAATACTGTTTAAAAAGGAATCGTTTTGATAATGGTTTTCTTTTTAAAAATTCTTTGGCCTTTACCATTTCTAAATTTTCTACAATTTAAAAATATTTAATGTAATGTATTATTTTTTTATAATAGATAATCAAGCTGTATCAAATGGAAGGTCGAAAATACCTTAGAATAATGTGTCATCACCTAAAGATTACAAATGTATTTACTAATGCGTGAAGAGTATTTGTATCCAAATAAATTATTCTTAAATTAAGAAAAGCATCTCTAATCCAAGTTACATTAATCGTAATTATACGGCTTTCCCATAAAATTAAAACAACATAATTTTTTATACATTTAAAATCGCTTACTTAAAATTAATTAGTGTAATTATCAGGTGGCTTCTCTTCGCTCTAGAGATAATTTCGAACTTAAAAGTTTTATCGCATTTAAGCTAATAAGCTAAAGTATAACTCGTTACGCGCTCTTCGATCGAAAGAGATCGGTGGCGAAAATGATCGATTTCACCTCCCGCGATAATTTTCAGATTTGACATCAACAGATCGATTAAATCAACGGATCGAAACGTGAAATCGAACGGTTAAGAAAACCATCTAATTATAATATCTATCCTTTGGGTCACAAATATTAAACAAATCTTTCCTTTAACAATGATATTTTTATGTTTGTTTTTGCTTTTAACAATCGCATACAATATTATTTAGCTGTCATCGATCAATAGGCTTAGTCTTGTTTTTATAAAATCTCGTTCAAAAATATTGTATATTTATAAATAATATAGAAATCGTGAATAAAATTGGAACCGTTTCCCCTTTTTTTCATTCGATTAACTTACTATAACGAATTAATAAAATTTCAGCATGATTCAACCAACTGAGAGACATTTGTACTCATTTCATCGAATTCATTCTAGCCTGTAAGTTGTACTTCCGAAGTTTTTCGATCCACCTATTCCCTGGTCTTAGTTTAATTCATCATGTACCGCACTATTATACACGGACTAACAATAATTCTTTCGTAGTTCAAAATATATAGACAGTTGCTTATGATAATCAACGACATTCTTTTCTTAATTTTCCTAGTCGGTATTGTTAATTTTTTAAACTATTCATTATACTTGACCCTCACATACTCCAATGAGGTTTGACGTATCACTTTGGAAATGTATGAATAACTGTTTAAGTACTGCTATTCTGAATATAATCATTTTCAGACTGCTGATATGTAATAATTTGTTGTTTGGTAGTTTGTATCTTGATTCGTTACAAGTATATACGCCGAAGTTTAACATTTGAAAAATGGAACTTGCGTCATTATCGACAAATTCCGTTTAGAATCGCTAATTTTTATTAACTCCAAAGTTGCATTCTTCAGATTTCTCGCGTTTTCTCAGACCGAGTACTATGATACGCTATTCTCTCTGAAGTTTCGTAATTAGTAGGCGTTATACAGTGTTAAGTTTTCCATGCTTCTTAAACTCATTTAACTATCCATTAATCGTTTTCATGGCCACTAAGTTTCTTTCTTGTTTAAGTTCTCATAACATCGAATGGTAAAATGCGACAGAGGCAAAACTGTAATTTAAAGAAAACTGTTATCGATGCTGTTTCTCACTGTGCCAAACTTCAGTTTATTTTTTTCAAAACACTAATACACATTATTAAGAAATGAACCATTGTATTTCCTCGGTAGTAATTTTTAGCAAATATAATTTTATTGCCTTCGATAATGATCTATAAAGTCGATCCGAGAACCTCCCTAAACCTGAATTGATTCTTGCTGATCCTCAACCGCGATTATTTCAGTCAGTCCGACGTAGACATTCCTTTAGGCGATTTCACACATTTTCGAGTGCCTCACGAATTTCGCCTCTGAAAATTTTCCAAGAGCTGTAAAGAAGTTGAACGAGTCTGAACTTTGTCGGGGAGAAAAAGAAAAAAACAGGACGAGACTTCTTAAGTGTTCAAAGGAATCGGAAACTGTTGCCTATAAGTTTAATGCCGTCTTAAACGTGAAACAGAGAAGAACAAACAGTTATAAAACTTCGGGGAAGTTAGCTTATAGCGTGTCTAAAACAAATGTGTGTCGATTGAAAAAAATGAAAAATGACCTGAAGAATGTGGCTCCTGGCTATTTTCGTTTTTTACTACTACTAAATTACGTTTCGTGACGTTGAACTCGTTTTTTCTGGGTAGTTTTAAATCGTTGAAAACATAGAATGTTACATAAAATGTCAAACTAATTGATAATTGTTTTTACAAAGTTAATTATTCCATTCATAAATTCTGTATTAAGAAAACATATTATTAGATACATATTCATGGATGCAAATTCGATAATGATCGAATTCGTTCGCTGCATTTATCTTAACAACTTTTTTTTTTTACCCCATCTCCGGCACTTAAAACCATGTTTAGTTTCGTGGTTTAAAGCCAGATGAACTTCTGAAAAAGTATAACTTTTTATGGTTTTTTTTTTACGTCGATAAATCTTTAAAACATCCTGGTCATCCAAATTCCTGATAATCAGATATCGATTAGGCTATCTGGAATAAGAAAACATGCAATTCGATTACTATTGTTATTGTTTAGATAACCGAGAATCGATTTTTCGATTGCATCTGTAATAAAATTTACAACACTGCCTTTACTTTTATCTTATATAGTAGCTTAAACTTCTAGTTTATTGGCAGACGTTTTTAATTGAAAATTGTAAATATTAGCATAAACTATCACCACAGAGTTTATTGTTTCTTGCGGCGAAGAAACACGGTTGCTGATTGATTGTTTTAAAGCTAATATACTGAATTTATTATAGCGAAAGATGGTTACGCCGAAAAGAACTGTCCTCGGGATGACTTTTTGCATTTGCATAATTATCATTGATGGAACGAAACGTAACGCTCCAGACTAATTTCCATGTGGGAATAGTTCCAAAACTTATTCATTCAAGAGATAGTTAAGGTCAGGACTCGAAAATTAACGGAATATGTTTAGAAAAAGTCATTTGAGATGATTGAAAGTGTGGTATGTATCTTTTCCCCTCGCTACGATTTATTGGTAAAGAGAAAGTGGGTTGCTGTCGTTAGCCGAACAAGGAGAGATTTTACCAGCTGGTTGCCAATTTATTTGATTGCTCTGCACCGCCATCTATCATCCGAAAGGAGGCCCAAGTTCGCCAGTTGGACTGGACATTTGTCGTCAGCTGGACATTGGTCTATGTTCGACACCATGTTACGAACCGAATGGGACCACACTATTAAATTCTTACTGCGCACTAAGGCCAGTTTGTTATTTATCGAGCTCGGAAAGACACCATCCATCTCGCAGAGAACATGTACTAATTCGAACATTCGCTTTTCTTAATGATCAGATGCGGTAAAAGAAAAAAAATTAAACTATAGTTAAGCGGCGTGAGATAAATTTATTTAGATTAGTATGACCGAGCTATCAAAAGCGTGATTACTGGGAGCACGTGATAACGATTACTAGGTTTATCAAAATGGAAAATGTCGGAATTGATGGAACTTTTTGATACAGTTAGGATTAGGACGAGATTACAGAGGCAGATTAATTTTCCACGCGGATCAAGTCCAATGAGATTTTCAAGTTTTTTCCGCCTTCTGTCGTATCTGGAATAGTGGAATCTTTTCGAAAACAAGAATAAAATATGACAGCGGGAATGGAAAAGTCGAATTTCTCGAAGAAATAAAACTTCAGGAAAAGATTTAACAATAGCTAGCGATTTCTTTTCTTCCACTTCAGAATTTAAGTTTTGCAAAGGGAATCAAAGAAAGCTCTTATCGAGAAGACGACTCGCCATCCGTGTTTCTGTGGAATTTCCGGCAGAAGACATATCCCTGGAACAGTTTGAAACGGAAATTCCTGTTGACAGACAATAGAAATGGAAAGTGAGCGGTGTTAGAACGGGAAAGCGGTCTTATCTGGCGCGATTGTGATTGGATATTTTACCGAATCATCCGAGCAAAGCGTCCGCTTGCTGATCTATGGTTCCTGTTGAGCGTCCGGGTACTTTATTTATTGAAGTTCCCGCTTTAAAGATTGATTTCCTTTAAACGATATTTGACAGAAGAAATAAACAAACACAAAAACTTTTAAGAATTCTCCGGACTAAATTAACTTTGGGAAAATGGAGTTTTGGGAATTTCTCCGGAGAATTCGGCTAATTGAGTGACATTATCATCATCCGGATCGAAATATTTATCCTTATTAGTTGTTCGTCTTTCAATCCTCCGAATGATGGAACGCTCGTAAATCCTTGCCTACTTAACGCATTAAAATCACGTATAAAATGGCTACCAAGTGATCTACCATCGATCCGACACTTGGCGCCCCTCGTAGCTTGTAATTAACGGATTTAGTTTTCTCGCTTTGAGGTTTAGCTGGAAAGAGTCCGTCGTCTGTAATTGTAGACATTGGTATGCGGATAGTCGCCTTGTGCCATTGCTTATGGCAACTATTAAGAACTCGCTCGGAATAATAACGATGCCAAAAGCGCACATTGTCTATGCGTCTAACGCTCATTATCATACGAAAGGCACTATCAACAGGTGGCCTAAATAAAGGACCGGAGGCCCTAACAGTGACCGCGTTATTAGTCATGAAAAAGATGGTTTCTTTTAAAAGATTGAACTGTTTTTAAAAACACTTTAACTAGAGTGCAAATGCAAATATTGAGAACAATAAAAGCGGCTTTATCCCCCCTAACAACTCATTCAGTTCTTAACAATGGAAGGAGTGCCGTCGTCTTCCAGCACTCTCTTTCTGCTTATCGAAAAATTTCTTTTTATTCGTTTAATTATAAATTGCGCATTAATTGATAACAGTCAATTACACAATGTAACTCGACCATTTATATTAATTTAATGATAATACTTTTGTAATTTATCATCGTAATTATAATGATCGATCTGGTTTTCATTCGATCGAAACATTCGTTTTACTCCCGCCCGAACATCTACAAGAATTATATTATTCCTTTTTATTGGTAGAAAATATAGGATTCCAATCGAATAGGCACATGTCGTAACTGCAGTCTCTAACTCGATTAAGGCAATCCGACTTCATCCTTTCAAAACTGAATCTTTTAGTGTCTCGAGTTATTGTTATTGTGAGTCAATCATTTATCTGAATGAGACTTTCGAAGCAGAAAACCATGAATTAAATGATTGCTGTCACTAGCTACTACACTAAAACAGAATACAATAGAACCATCGTAGTGTAGTCCATTTGTTTTCATTATCTACTCATTTCACACTTAATTAAGCGGAATCACAGCACACGACTGTCCCAACTCTACAACTAACCTCAAGCTTTTCAGAACAACTCATGTTTAAACTTTTTTAAACATTAAAATCCTTACAAAAGGATTATTATATAAACTTGTGCCTAATGACTCAAAAAAATGTGATGGTGGTAGAATAAAGAAATATCCGGTGCAAAAGATAAAGTCATCTCAATAAGATCCAACTCACTATACTAACAGTAAGTCGAAAGTCTTGCTGAAAGTTGTCAACATGATACTCGTTTCCTCAGCTACCTTACTAAATTGGTTGTTTATCAACTGTCCTGACGTCACGTGATTAAAACAAACGATGAAAAAGTGAGATACGTGCCCGAAGCGATCCTGTTTAGTGTTTGTTTGATCGTTTGTCATACTGTCTACTATAAGAAAGTGACATCGATACAAATCTAATGCCGGAGAACATAAAAAGAAAAAGAAATTTACTTTCTATGTTAATTGTCATCCGCTGCGTTTTACGAGTTAATTATACCACTTTTTTTAGCATTTGCAAAAAATTAATAAATACAAATTACAAATCTTTCGTAAATATTCAATTCCGATGATTCTTGATAAAAAAAAAACTTTTCTTAATGTGATTTACATTAAACAAACTGTCGGCGCCAACATTTCATCGTAGACGTGTGGCGCCGTCTGGTGCGGTCATTCCCGAAAGTTTAACGCATTAAGTCCCGTTTCCATAGTAACCTCATCCTGTTGGCGCCATCCTAGATGAAATGTCCTCAGATATTTGCGTCCTTCCTATTGTCTCGGAATTGTCAAAAAGTAAATTTCTATAGATCTTCCGGATGAGTTCTGGTTAGGTTCGGCTATAGTTTTGATGATAGATTATCGTGATTGTTATTGGTTTCATAACAGATAGGCCTGACATCGGGGTCCTCCAGCTGTCAACAAATGATATATTACTGTAGAGATCAGAATGTTTTTCGAAATGGAAAAAGTTTGTCGTAATTACTTTTCGTGGAAACTACTTGATACTAGGATTATAGTAATTAAATACTGTATATTTTTGGAAAGTGTGGAATATCCTGAAATTTCTTAACATCAGTTGTTTTAAAAATATTAAGGCATAGAAATAAAATATGAGACTTTTAAAATTTTAAATAAAAAGATTGGGTTATAATTTTGTGGAAATGTTATCCATAAATTTATTCCGAGTTTTATTTTAGGTTCATCTTTACTTCTCGGCACTTCCTGAAGATAAAGTACCTTATATCAACAGCGTAGGCGAGAAATATCGCATCAAACAACTCCTCCATCAATTACCTCCGCACGATAACGAAGTTCGATACTGTAATAGTTTAAGTGAGGAAGAAAAAAAAGAACTCAGGTTGTTTTCCGCCCAAAGAAAAAGAGAAGCTTTAGGAAGAGGAACAGTTAGGCAACTTAATGCTTCTTCGCAGACAGTCACAACATGCGAAAATGTAAGTATAGATCTAGCTCTAGATCTAAATTCGATAGCTGGAAACTGTTTTCGATCTATTCTGTAGATTCATCCTCATTGATCCATCGGATATTTTTGAATCACGAGCTTGAAAAATTTACGTTTTTCTTGAAAATTTTAAGATTCGTAAAATTATCTTTGCAATACAGTAATACCCCGCTTAACGTTATTTCACTATAACGTTATTCAAATTTTAAATATTTTTTCTGTAAAAAAATTGATGGAAAAAATTAAAACTGCACAACTTCAACATCTTTAACTGCTGCAAAAATAACTCGTATTGGTAACACAAAAATGATCAAAATGGAACGAATTTTAAACAAATGGATTGAAGATCAGAATACCCCATTTAACGTTACGAAAATTTGGAACGCATCCTTCACGTTAAGCGGGGTATTACTGTATTTTTATTTATTATAATAGAAATACTATAACTTAATTTTATCAAAAACAACTTTTCTTCAAACTAAATAAGCTTCAAAAATATAATATTTTTATTTATAAATAACATTTAACTCGAAAGTTCTTAATAATACGTATAATTTTCGGTCGAAAAAAATCAATTTTCGGTGCAGAAATTCCCCCTGACGCGTACTCGTGTATCATATTTATTTTCTTCAGATACAATTGTACGTAATTTCTCCTTTTAAATACTCGCCCGGGATGTTTTCTTGCCTTTCCCATTCTCAATAATTGCCTTCATTCAAGTTTGTTTTCTTTACTGGCCACCAGAGGCGCCTCCAACGGGTCATACTTTATTTATTCAAGTTCATTAGCAGTGATGGTCGGTGTTTGAATCCCCAACTTTGTTTCCCGCTCATTAATTCAGTTACATGACGTTATGGGAGTTGTGCCGTTAGGAACTACGTTTTTTCTAGTCACATTTGCATTTTATCTATTATGCGCCACCATTTCTAGAATCAGGATGTTAAAAAAAACGAGAGAGACTGTCTCCCGCCGAAGATTGCAAAATAGATTTATTTCTGAAACCTATTGCATTATCTGGACGATCACATGACCTATTCAATTATTTTCAAAATTAACTAATATCTTTATTTCAATCAATTTAATACTGATTTTAAAAGTTAAAAAAACATTCAATGCTAATAGCGACTAGTCCACGTACGAAATGTAAAAACCATTAAATTTATTATTATTCTGAATACCACTGTATTCAAATTGCTTTTTGAATTCTATAGATTTCAAACTTAAAAAAAAATGAATCTTGCTCGAGCTGATTGAGTAAATAATAGTAACTCGTAGGGACAACCGGTTACATCAAACATCTGAATGAAAGCGTCGACCAATTTCACGTTCCAGCGACCCCAAGAGACAATCAATGTTCAGTATCATTAGGATACTGTTGACCCGACCATCCTTTAACATCTACAACAGAGCTGTTATCCGCTGGAGTGGTTGGAGGGCTCGTTCTCGGTGACCCACTCGTCCCCATTCTCTCGACGGGAATTAGTAATTCGATAGGGAATTCGAGCACTTTAATATCTCTAATCTATTTATTATTTCAGTGTAGGGAAAACTGCATGCCCGGAGACATAGGAGTATTCGCATCCAGATCGGGACCCAACACGTTTTGGCACCCTGCCTGTTTCGTTTGCTGTGTCTGTGGGGAGTTACTGGTCGATCTCATATATTTCTATAAAAATGGAAAATTATATTGCGGTCGACACCACGCCGAAAGTCTAAAACCGAGATGTGCTGCTTGTGATGAGGTAATATATTTGCTTGGGAAAAAATTCTGGCATTTCGAAATGCTGATTATTATTATTTCGTTTTAGATTATTTTCGCTGACGAATGTACCGAAGCAGAAGGAAGAGCATGGCATATGAAGCACTTTTGCTGTTTCGAGTGCGATCGACAGCTGGGAGGACAGAGGTACATTATGAAAGAAGGTCGTCCGTATTGTCTACACTGTTTCGATGCTATGTTCGCTGAATATTGCGACACATGTGGAGAACCGATTGGTGTCGATCAAGGACAGATGACCCACGAAGGACAACATTGGCACGCGACTGAATCATGCTTCCGATGTCATTCCTGTCACGTGTCTCTATTGGGATGTCCTTTCTTGCCACGACGAGGTCTCATTTATTGTTCTCTTCAATGTAGTAAAGGTACAGCCATCTAGTGGCAAAACTTATAATAATAAATCTTTTTAAATATTAAATATATATATTAAATTTTTAGAATAATAAACAAAATCATTAATTATATTTTTAAAAAGATTAAATAATCAAAATATTCAGACAAAAATTTCAAATTCTATTTTGGTTGATATATAATTTTAACTATGAACTGATACTTTATGCAGGTGAACAGAAAAATGCAAGTAAACAGAATTCAGCCATTCAGACGATAGAAACGCCAAGTCCCTTATCTAGCCATAGAACCACTCCGTCTTTACCACATCCCGATTGTATATCGGATAGATCACGCGATTCTGCCGGTGGAGAAACAACTGTTTTAATGTCAGGCCGTAGTCGCGATCCAATCGCTTTTTCTGATTTAACACTGGACACCCTCATAGCCAACTCTCAAGTATTTGTCGAAGTTGTTCAAGAAATTCAACATCGTCAACAGAAGTTACAACATCGAATGTCTGGCGCCCATTTTTCCATGCCTGATTTAACTAGAGAAGCTTCTGCTAATGGTACTCCACCACCTACACCTCCCTCTTCTCGTGGTGGAAGTGAGCTGTTACCACCAACCTCTTCAACTGACATGTACAGAAACACAAATGCCAATGGTGCTAGATCTCGTCACACAAGTTGTAGAGCAGAACATAGTAGTGATACTACATCCAGTACTCCCAGTGATGGCACTCTACCTTTAGATACTAACCCTTCTAACAAATGTGTACAGAAAAATCAAACAGCTCAACATGCATTGCCTCGATCCAGGAGTTATGGTGGTCAACCTACTATACCAGAAAATGAAATATCTTCTGAGAGAGATTCAGCACTTGAAAATGCTGTTGTAGATAAATTTTTGAAAAATCAAGGCAGTAGATTAGTTGAAGAAGACAGGTGTAGTACATGTTCCAGTTCCAGTTCGGATGATTATCCTTATCAGCTTCCACCTCGAAGGGCTTATGGTGGAGTGAGAATATCCTACGTTAGCAATGATGCTTTGGCTGTGGCAAAACAGCGGACCCGAACTATGCCTGCTTGTTTGGGGGCAGGACGCCATCGCAAAAAACATCATAATAAAAATTGCATCATTTCATGAACTATTTTATAAGCTATGCAAAATATCATTGAATCATGCCAGTCAGATTATTTCAGATAATGTCTTCCCATTATCATCATCATGAATCAAAGTTTAATTTTGTTACAATTTTCATTCCATCAATCAAAAGAGCTTAAATGGTTTGTAAGAAAAGTGCTAGATAAAATTTTGAAAAATGAAGGCACAAATCTTTATATTGATTATACAAAATAAATTATTGTTCCTATTTTAAATCAAAGTTCTAAGGAATTTTGATATAATATCATGATGCTAAGACGTTTTCTAAAAATAATTGTTAAAATGAATTTCATAATTCTGTTAACAAGATAAATGTCCATTATCCTATGCATCAATAGTTTTTCAATGTCAAAACTAATTTATTAAACCAAAATTCAAATGAATTTCTTATATAAATTTTAAATGGCATTTTATATGTACTTTGATATATATTTCATATTATATTGTATATAAAATATCTTTATATGTAATATTTTGATTCATACTTGTTAAGAACACGATTCTTAAATAACTATGAAAATTCAAATTTGATTTGTATCTATAGACAAAAAAATCCAAGTTACAGATTACTCAAGTTAATATTGCTACTTAAATGCATCAATTTTCACACTGAAATAGTGAAAATTTTGTTGTAAAAAATCAAATGTTTATAGATTTGTTTATAGATTTATTTGTATAGTTATTAATTTTTTCTTCTTTTTGTACAAAATTGTTTCTTATGCATGATTAAGAGAAATAAAAATACTGAATTTAAAGGCATATTTTGCTCAATGTTTTCTGTTTAAATGTCAATACTGAAATATTAAATTTGCTACATTTTAATTATTGCTATTCAAAGAAACATTGCATATGCAATGTAAGAAACTTATGATTTCAAAATTATATAGAACAAGATAATTAAATTTACTATAAACCATTGATTATATTTCATAATAAATATAATCCAACTCAAAAGATCTTTACATAGCAAAAAAAAAAATAATAATAATAGATTTTTGAAATTTTAAGAATGTTTTGAGTTTATTAAAAGCTATACCAAAATATTTTAGTAATATATTATCATCTCAAAGAGATGATAAAATTTTGTCAAAAAAATAAAAATGTTATATTTCATTTACAAAACAATACATACAATGTTACTATTGATAGATGATTTTGTAAATGTTAAATGTTTTTTTAGAATGTAATAAAAAAGCAATGCAATGACTTTAATTCAAATACTATATATTACTCACTAGCTAAGAAATTTTACAGTTGAAACTTAACTTGCTATAAGTTTTATTATTCTACCTTAAAATTATCTATTTGATCTTTATATTCAGCAGAAGTATTCAACAGGACATAAAATACTAAATTTGAAACTTCAAATCCAAATAATAAAAACTGATTTGAAAATAAAAAAATTAACAATATAGTTACTTCCAACTTAAATAATATACCAATTACATAAATTTGACTCTATATAAAATATTTTCCATAACTTTTTCTAACTTTTTAGATATATAGCATAAATAGCTACTGTATTTGTAGGTAAAAGGTTGACCATGTCCATTTTCATTATTAAAAGCTTCCTATTACTTGATTTACTTTGTTTTATGTATTGTTTATTGATTTTAATATCTCAATATCCTAATGTATTGTTTCATGCAAGTTGTCTCATTTTCAGTCAGGAAACAATAAGACTTAAATATTTGATGTCAACCATTGTAGTCATTTAATCCCAGGAGTTTTTAATCCAGAATTTTTGTTAAAAAAATTATTTTTCGGACTAATGTAAAATTTGACTTGTGTAAGTTATAAAAACATAACTCTTATGTAAGTGGGGAGTGACTATAAATAATTCTTTTCTTCATTTTATGCAGACACCTCTCTAAAGATCAATTGTATGATTCATAGGCTGTATTATTCAATTGATTTCAATAAAATTCAGAATACAGGTGCTTCTAAAGCTTTCTTAAATTCTGTGATCATCTGAAAATTTCAGCACAACTGAATCAAAATAAAGAAGGATATGTAAAGCTGTTGACTGATGTAACTGTAGGAATTCATAGTTCAGCAATTTCGTATATCTGAAACATTTTAATAGACAAGAATTGTTATTTATTTTTTTATTAGTCTTAAAATTGAGACATCAATTTCTAAAGTACATTTGGCTCTCCATTTACAAGGATTCATTCTTTCTGAAATGTTGCATAAATGAAATAATGAATAATAAAAGTAAGTAATGAAAACAAAGTAATTTATAGGATGGTTTACGGAAAATTTGCCCCCTGCATTTCGCCTCTGACAATTCGCCCCGAGAACGTTTCGCCCCCATGTAGATAATGAATAGGCTACAAAATTACAAATATAGTCAACTCTCGATATCTGGAATTTTTATTGAAATCTCAGCCCCTTTAGTAGATATTCGATGTTACAAATTAAACCTAATTAATTAGCAAAAATTAAAAAAGTAAAATCTCG